>KZ308267.1:1139860-1154566 GCA_000376725.2 Ladona fulva
AGTGTTAGGGATATAATGAATTATTAACATATACCCCCACCTGACAAACTAAACCAACCCAATGTGATCGTTATTTACCAGTATCAACTTAAGCCATTGCTTTCAATTCTAAATAATGAAAGCTTCCAAGATATACTTGTGAAATTTCGATTTTTTGATGTTATTTCCTCATAACGACCAATGCCGATTGGGCAAGCCGTGATTCCTTATGTTTCTAGGGGCTATTTGTGTATTTTTAGTAAATAAAGAATTCATGAAATATTAAATTCAGCCTAAATTAAATAGAAATAAACAATGAAGAGTTAGATGAATTTACAGACAAGTGGAAACATAATCGTCAACTCTGGAGACGAAAACAAATTGGCAGCATCGGTTGACAATTCTCATACGAGATAAGACGAATTTAACTTTAGAAGAGAGAGAAACAAGATTTGGAAACGGAGAAATTCCCTTCTCCATCACCCGACCTACAGAATTTCGTAGTGAAATCCGAAAAAACGTTAGAATCTGTAATTGGGATTGTATCCTAAATCTCCAAACATACCCTAATGGCAGAGGGGTATAACACAGCATTCCATATTCCTGCCATCTTAGGCTGAAATTCAGAGTTGAGGCATAACTGACGAATGCATCAAACAAGAGTTTTATGAATTTGAAAGCGATTAAAACCCTCGCCGAGAACCGCAACATTCTTCACTTACAACTCAGACATAACGAAGAAATTTCCTAAATTCCCAAAATTTACCAAGTTCACAGAAAGCATGTTCAAAGATGATGTAGCCGATATAATGCGTCCTTAATGTTACATTCACCGTTTGGATCCTTCGAAGAAGATCAGAGAAATAGATGCTCGAACGTATTGATTCAAGAATTCATTTCTTCCGCGAACGATACGCGAAAGTAATCGATTAAGGAGGAGAGTCATGGTGCATGCACCCCCTGCCACACGCCGAAAAGCGGCTTGCAGGGTACTTACATAGACAAACTGAAGAAGTAGGAACGAACACTTAGTAATTTTCGCAGAAAATATTTTTTATTTCCGACAAGTTTTAGATATTTAGATTTTTACCCTGCAAGCCGCCAGTGGCGTATGGCAGGGGGTGTACAAACACCTTACCTAATCTACTCGTATACATGTAGTAGCATCAGACCAGTTTCGTTTACACGTATACATCAGATGATATCTACATGCAAACGAAATGGTCGCTAATAAAAAATATTTTCTTTGAAAATTACTGTGTGCATTCCTCCTTCTTTAAAAACAATATAGTTTATTCAAAACTTAAGTCCAGAACTGATTGGCGATTGAGACATTCCACGCAAGAATCCGCAGTTGACGAATAACGATCATCACGAAAAAGTTTATTAAAAAGTGGCTCTTTCACAACTCAACTTGACACCGGTCTTTATTAATTCCTAACATTTTTATTCTTCCCGTTTACGAGGCTGGCTCCCAGGTAGGAGCGGTTGCCCAGGAAACCGGAATTTAGGAGAACTAAACGACGGAGAGCGATAAAAAGGTTCAACGGTGAATTCTTTGCAAAGAAAGGTCACCTTGGAATGCATCGCAAAACGATAGAAATGGAGTACGGAAAAGCGTTGAGGTCGCTTTTCATAACATAATAAGTCCAAAATACTCGTAATGTGAATGTACAGAGGTTTTTTCACGATATGCATTAACCAAACGCATTGCTCATTCAACTAGATCCAGAATCGACATCTACATACGAACATACACTATAGATACTACTAGAAAAACTTAATGATGAAACGAGATACAGCAATTTTTTACAGGCAAATTGTTTCCATTTGTGGGTTAATATCATGCAAACGGTGGATTAGAGAAAGAGACCGCATATGGGAAGTTATCGCGGGTAATTGCTAAACCATCGTAGCACCAAATCGCCGTGGACCAAATCACCCTATCTGGAACCCTGATCACTTAATCAGCCTACCAGAAACCCTGAAAAATCTTACGAGATAAGTAATAATGACAAACCTAAACGCCAATTTACGGCAATTTTGAGTTCATGTTTAAATTACAACTATTTAACAGGTTCTTTTGAAGTTATTTTATTTAGTGAGCATTATTTCCTTTTTTATCATATTTTATTTACTGATACTCCGTATTTGTACATGTAAGGATTCTGGTGAATTGTTGATGTTAATTGCTAAATGAACATGGTTTTTGCAAAGGAAAAGAGGTAAGGGTGAGGGCGCAAGATGGTGCGCACCCAGGAAAAATCCCAAGGAAGAATGAACTTGAAAAAAGTCTGACGGGACCGGGAATCGAACCCGGGTCTCCCAAATTGCCGGTCGGGTGCTCTGTCCGTTGAGCTATCCCAGCAGAAGCCAAGACCGTGAACGATGCCGCCATGCGGACGAACTCGCAACGTCCTTGCCCACAAAGTATCCCGAATGGCTTGGAGAAATGTTCTGCCGGGATAGCTCAACGGACAGAGCACCCGACCGGCAATTGGGAGACCCGAGTTCGATTCCCGGTCCCGTCAGACTTTTTTCAAGTCCATTCTTCCATGGTTTTTGCAGTTGTTATAAACTATTTTGTAAATTATAGCTGGGTATGTTATAAATTAGCGTAGTTTACTAACTAATGTTGTGATTGGGTGAGTGGTTAGATACAAATGTTTTGTAGTAGTGCATGTAAAACTTTGTAACATTGATTTGCTGTTAATTGTAGAGCAAGTTAACGTCGCCACCTGATTTTGAGTCTAACTGCGGTGGTATTGTATAAATGAATAAATAAATAAAAACATCAGGTCCAAATCGCCGAGAAAAATAAACCGCAGCGAATCAAGATCGGGCGTCGAATCACCACACTAATACAGAAATATTTTGCTGGCGATTGGGGTCTCCAACTAGGGGGTCTTGGGTTCCAACCGCGCTGAATCCCCTCGGTGTCTGTTATCTACTCTACATCAATACCTTGCAACCCGCCTTTCGGCGTGTGGTAGGAGGTGTAAACACGAAGCGTTGGAGTAATCTCTTTAATTTATTGTTATCGCGTATCGTTCGCGGAAAGAATAAGTCCCTAAAACGACTAGTCCTCGCATCTATTTCTCTTATGCTCATTGTCGGATCGGCCGAAGTAGAAGGGGGGTCGCATAATACCAATCCCGATTCTCCCGATGCAAGTACCCTTTTCCTAGGTCCAATCTTCCCATGAGCTTGATTGAATGCATCCCCTCCGACCCCTAGCTGCCCTGCATATAAAATCCCATTCACTTACGCGCTACGAATGAAAAAATTCTCCGCAAAAAAGCGTGCGATCCGTCTTCCGCTGGGGGCCATCAATTGCTGCCGGAAAAAGCAATAGAAATATGGGTTTCGTGATAAGAGGGCCGCTGCATTCATCCCATTGGGAAACATCTTCGCGGATTGCTCAACGAGCACTTTCATGCGCGCAACTCGGCCGATATAATGCACGGCGACCTAGTTTAGAGCTATTTCGTTAAATCACGCGAACGATATTTCATAATGACGATGTTACCGCGGATTTAACGTAATTTTCTTCTCTTGAGTGTAATAAATGAGATGTTCGCAAGGAGTCGTAGCAAAGTTATGGTTGAAAGAGACCACAATTGGGGACGTAGGGAATAATAATAATATTTATTCCTTTACATTAATCAAATTACATACAAAACATATAGCTTTTAGAGGAATATAGTTATCCCATTGATGATAAGCACCAATTTCGGGGTTACCGACTCTTCGTGTTTTAAAAAACTACAAAGAAAAATATTGAAGAAAATAAACTTAAGAACCAGCGTCATTACAAAAGACAGAAAACTATACAGAAATAGTATACATTTATAGTATACATGTACATATAGCATTTATCACCTTCACACAATCTTATTAAACAAAAATTCTACATCTTTGTGATTTAGAAGCCATTCGGTAACTGCTTTAAAAAAGTTCTTTTCATTAGTGGTAGTAACTCTTAGTAGTAGTAATACTTCCTGAAGAAAGAAAAAAATTTGAACTTGAATATAGATACGACTGTCTAAACAATTCATTATTAGGTTTTTGAGTTAAAAAGGTAGATGTTCCTTATGAATGCCGTACAAAATAGTGCGCCCAAACCATGCAACTGACAAGTCATGTAAGAGGTACATTTGCGATTCTTCCGACCAAACTTATAGCAGAAATGTGGTACATAGTCATGAAGCATAATACGCATTTCTGATATCCGACAGCGATTTATTGACCTTTGATAAGCGTCTGAATTAAAAATCGATCTCCTTCTATAAATTTGATCCTACGGAGTTGAAATTTTTATTACGCACTATTTGAATGATTAAAAAAAAAATAAGCGAGAGCGATTGTTCACAAAAACACAGGGGGGGGGGATATTAGGGGGCTGATGATGATTAATGATGACGTCGCATCGACGAAACGTCATCGACACCTCCTCGGAAGTAAGTCTTAAGAAAAAAAAACCCTTGATGAAAACGCCAACTAAATTGGGAGCGTGAAAAACCTGCGAAAATCTACTGACAGTAACTTTTAAATTTTAATAGGAGGGCAGGAAATAAGAAAAAGGAAACTGACAACAACGAGCCTAAAATATAAAATAAATGCACGTTCATACCGAAAATAAGATATACTGAATTAATATAAAAACAAACAGTGAAATTAGTAGCAATACAAGAAATACATTCACCATCCATTAATACTTACAAAATAGATTGAAAGCTCATTAGCGATGATAGTGATAACTCCATTAAAAATTGTACTCAGGATTAAGTGAACTATTTCACTCTCAAATATTTGCAGAAACGCTTCGGACTACCGCTCAAGGAGCTCGCGTATTCCCTGAGTAAAAAAAATATACAGTAGGTTTTAAATCTTTCAAAATTATAACTACGGTTCTCAACTTGCTGAATGCGGACCTTCACGATTCTATGGAAAACATAAGAGTTTTGTTATGATGAATAGGAGGAGCGGAAAAATTCGCCAACATCCTCGAGAAAGGGCGAATTTAGAAAGTTGAAAGGGGGCAGTTTAACCTTATCTAACTTTCTTAAAAGTTACTAAAATATTACTGTCTCAAATATCTTCAATTTAAAAATGATTTAATGTCGCAAAAATAAATAAATTCAATAAATGTAAAGTCATAGTAGACACACTTTACTATTAGTTTTGAGGTTATAACCATAGAAAATAGCTACTTTATGTCCCAAGAAAGTAGCTACTTTTGGCAGAATCATCAACGGGGGAGGAGGGGTGATCGCCCACATCCTCTGGATCGGCTTATACCCAGAGGGTCCAAGTGGGAGTGACCGATACGTCATTCTTCCCGACCGCAAAGGTTGGGAAGAATGACTTATTGGTCACTCTTACAGACGCTTCTCCAAAACAAAACAGAAATATCCAATTCTAAAAAGGTCAAATCATGATCGGGGGAGAAAGCTGATTAACTTAAACAGCGACTTCCCCATGAAGGAAGTCTCCAATCTCGGATAAATAAGCCAATAGTCGGATAATAGGTTAAAACGCACAATTGTATCAACGAGATTAACACCAGAGGCGTAGACAATGTCTCGCACGTTTTTAAAAGGTCAAATATCGCGCCCAGAGATATTTCCCCAACGCACACCCAACTTTATTCCGGTCTATTTTAATTAATTCCTCACTTTCCTATTCGTTCTTTGTTTCAATTCCATTCTGAGAACGGCTTTAGCAAACAGACCTTCAAGTAATCATACGGCAATTACTTCTCCTTCTGAATGGGAGATAGGCTATCTCTTCCTGCCATATGCTCCCCCACATCCCTCGCCTTCACTCTTCCACTCTTTATCAAGTGTCCCCTAATGCTCTACAGCTCAACGTGTTTTCTCTGGGTTATCTCCCCCTGTGATACGCCTGCCTCCGTGTCTCCAGGCAATTTGGCTTCTCGCAGGTAATGGAAACACTCTATGGACGGAACACATGAAGTCACTCATATATATTTAAATATCACCTATTGCCTACAGCACTCCTCGTTAATCAAACAATGGCTAAATTCGGCGTGATTCATGAAACAGAATTCTTCTGTTCTTTTAAATGGGAATAATAATTTACATAATATGTGTATACTGCATGCGAAGTATATTATACCGGACCGTGAAGTCTTTGTGGAAGATACTAAGGAATATTCATTGAGAAAATCCAAGGGTGGGGGACGTAGGGGCGACCGCCCCCACCATAATGACTCTTTAACATTAGTAATTTACGTAGGAATAGGTAAAGGAGAATAAATATCATAATTACTATTAGATGTGCTACAGATAGACTAATAGTCCAGTGGTAATTTACCGTTATTTTAAAATCGTTCCAATACTGCGCTGTTTTGTCTTTTGGTACAGGATAAAGAAAAGTGTATCTTTTTATTTACTTTTGTGTCAGTTATGGCTGTGATAATATGAAAGCTACTGAGGTATGAAAGATGCTGAATAATGGCATTAATTAATGTTTCTCCTTATGCAATGTTACGAAAAGTGTTACTCGTAGAGTCATTGTGCTTCACTAACGTGTTCTGCTTATAGCATTCTGGCTCAGTGAGGAAAGCAAGGGCAAACGACCTCACTCCTCATCTTGCCTAGTAAGCCTCGTTTCCCTCTCATAGCTCTTCGTCGCTAATAGTAGAGGGGATGAGGTCCCAACCGGCCTTCGGGCTGAATACTCTACAGACAGACTACGCTCTACAATCATACAGTAAAATATACTATGCTAATTACAATAATGCAACGCTTTCGCTTACTACAGGACATCTATCACCTAGTTATACAATACGCTACAACGACACACACTCGTACGTTTTCAAGTAACAAAAATACATTATTTCTACCAAATTATCTCCCTGATACAGTAATACAATATCACTATACAGCTGTCTCCTAACTTGAAAATACGCTAATTCATTCCATACATTTTCCCTATAAATAGTACATTTTCCCTTAAGAAGGTAAATAAAATTTTATGCATAACAAAATTTGATCTTTAATTTACATCCGTTATTATCACACAATGTTTTCCAGTATTCCTGGATGGTCATCACGGTTACCATCGCGGTCCTGCGGACAAGTCCCCAACGTACACACGTACCGTCCTTACAATGTGTGGATAAGCTTGAATGAAAATCTGATTGTGAAGCATTTCTACGATCGAAATACGTCTAAGGCGGTTATCACATCAAAATGACACTTTAAAAGTAAATGTAGAGGAGTTTTGGAAATTGCCCTCACCCCTTCCTAGGCAAGTTCGCACCCTGACGAAATCCACCCCTAATGCGGAAGTGAAGACATGGGCATTCCTAGGCTAAAAAAAGCACCTTCAATATATGAATACATATAATTATATTAATAATTATCATTAAACGAATGCTATCGTGTTTCTCTTGGTTTTTATTCCCATTTCGTTGGGCGCTACTCTTGAATAAATGAGTCCGCCGAAGCAAACAGAATTATCAGCACCATCAATGTAGTGATATTGTTAGAAGAGCTTAGACAACTTAGGTCATTTTGCACATATGAGCTCCACCGGGAATTGAACCCGAGACCACCACCACGAAATGCGAACGTGCAGCCCACTTGGCTATCCGGGAGCCTCATCATCTATATACGTGTTTATGTGCGTGTATATACATTAACTGTATAAATGTTTTCGTATCCAGGTGACGCATCACCCAAGGCTCATATCAAGTCATTTAATAAATAACAGTCGAGTAATTTAATAAGTAAGAGTCAAGCAATTATTTTTTGATTCCAACGTGTTATCCGTTTAATTCAACCCATTCTCTCGGAGCGTGAAAACCTTGTCCAAACAAAGCACACCGATGGAATTAGGGAATGAAAAACCTTGCGAAGAATTGCTACTTTCTTTGCAGGGAGAAACTCCTCAACTTCCTCCTAACATTAATATAAATCTAAATATGAAATTAGGCGTGAATGTTTATTGTCCGCGGGTGGTCTAATTATCCACCAGGCGGCCCCATTAGACCCATTCACAGCTGGGACAGAAGAGCATCGCACGGCGTTTCGCATGGCTGCAGATCGCCCTCTTTCCCTACTTGAAAAAGAAAGCCGGCTGCATTTTAGGGAAGCCCTCCCACACTCCGTGTATATTTGCCGCCCTCATCCGCCCACGATGTCCTTTCTCTCCACCGCGAAACCACTTTCGCAGGTTAACCTGCCCTCTTACTCCTTTCAAAAGCCTTTCGTTGCAGCGAGACATTTCTAGGGAGGTGAGGTCTCGGAGATTTCAACGCTTGCGTGGGTTTTCAGCGCAATGCAAGCATTGAAATCTCCGAAGAACCACAGCATAAAAATCATTCAATACTCCAATGAGATTATAGCAATCTCGTTAATTCGGTATCGGGTGGTTCGACTTAACCTCTGGATCAGTCTCATTTAGAGACGAATGAAGGGAGTCATCTAAAAACGTTTGAGAAACGGATTCACGACTCTTTTTAGCCTTCCATAAGCTACCTATTTCCGTTCCGTTCTAATAATTCTCCCGGAGACAATTCTATGAATTTCATTGAAAAATTTCTTGACTTTTATATGTCAGAATATATCTTTCTTTTTCTAAATCCACGATGTGTGCTCTCAGAAACTAAGACCACTTAAGACCGCTGCCGAATACGACGTAGTCATGAGCAGTGCTCGCCAAAGGATTTCGCATATCTTTCTGTCGGGGTGATTTAATGTGCGTATACAAGATTAGTGGAAGACCTGATTTTGTTCGATGACTCGCAAACATATCGTCTGATTCGAAACCTCCACTTCGCACTTCTAACGTTCATGCGTTTCTGCAACATAGATAACATTTACCTACCTATTTCAAGTTGTATATTACGTAATATCACTGACAGAAATTTGGTCTTCAGTGTATAATTTATCGGCCGCGGTGGCGGAGAGGTGCTAGCATGTTAACCCCAAGGTCCCGGGTTCGAATCCCGGCTAGTGGGATTTTTCTTATTAGGGAATGGTCGTGTGTGTTCGTTCTTTGTTATTGTTTGAAGCCCACTACTGTAATGGTCCAGTAAATGGATGTTTGTGAGGAATTGGGAGATAAATAAATAAATGCTGCATTTTTATTTACAATTACGCAGAGCACGACGGGAATTCAGAGTTGACCACCGTACGGCAATTATATTCCATGATTATCAGATTCGATGAATGAAATAATCCACCTTCCGCAGCTGAATGTGTATCTCTTAAGCTCATTATTCAATTTTCCAGTATAACTGACGTGACATTCTAGGCTAGAGTAAACTACGGGCGATCTACAAGAATTGGAAAAAATACAAGAAATAGTGTAAAATTTGCAATTGCAGTAACTAAGCACAGATTTACGGAGAAATGTAAAAGAAAAGCTGTTAGGAAGAGGTCCGAAAAACGCAAGAAACTACAAAGCGAGTTCATGAAGAGAGTGAGGGAGAGGGCACAACTTTGTATTTCCTGCAAATATATTTTTGGCTACTTGTTTGGCTAGCGTGCTATGGTAGTACAGTGGTACCTTGGTTAAAGACAGTAATCCGTTCCATGATTGTCGTCGTTAACCAAAACCGTCGTTATCCAAGGCGCGATGTTTCACAACCATATTGAACGTCAAATATAAAGATAAAACTCATTAAAATATTGTACATATAAGTTTTTAATCATATTTGCAATAGTACAATTATCATTAATTAAATGAGTAGTCAATGTAGAACTTTTTAATAGCCAATCTTCACCAGAAGGCGTCGTTAACCAAAGACGATGTCGTTATCCGAGACATTTTTTTATCACAACCATTCGTCGTTAACAAAGTACGTCGTTAACTAAGGCCGTCGTTAACCAAGGTACCACTGTATCATCTAGTAAGGATTGCGCATTTTAAAGCAACAGGGAAGGGAGAAGAGTATACTACTTTGTAGAAGCCTTTAAAAGTATGATCCTTAATAGATTATACTAGTACCCAATTGTATCCAGTAGACAAAAGTAAATTAGTGAAAAATATAAAGTTTTGCATGAATATCATGGCTTTCCATGAAGTCCACACTGATTTATGCAGAGATTTTGTCAGGATCTGTCTGTGCAGTTATCATCCGGGAGGCTGGTAAAACTTTAACCCCTCAACCATCAGCAACCAAAGGCTTTGTATATGGAATAAGGCTTACTGGACAAGATAAGGAGTGCGGTAGTTATGCAATTTTCGAAAGATAACAAGAATAAAGCACTGCGGCTGGCGAACAACTGTGGGGCACCGTTTGAATCGGCCAAACGCAGAAGAGGGCAATAAAATATTTATTTAAGAATGAGTTTTCTTTCGTTTTACGGATAACGGGGGTGTTCGATTATCCAGAGATTTTTACCCCCCAAGAATCACCATATAATCGGGAGCACACCGCAGCGCAGATTTACGACCCTGAGGTTTGAAACTAGGCGAAAGTCGTCCTTAACGCAAAGTTACATCACGATCTGGGGCGACGTGTACCGTACGGTTTTCACTTTCTCGAACTCTCTCATGAATCACGTCCTGAACGTGAACAACGAAATATAACTTCGATACGCTCTCGAATACGTCCGTTCAGATTGGAGTTGTCGCCTTTTTGAAATTTACGATCGATGAGTACTGGGGAAAATCGCTAGACAAGGAGGTAAGTGCTTCGCGTTCATCTTCGAAATATACTGCGTTTTCTCTTCAACAAGGCGTCCTATTATTTTCCAAGTCGAAGGCGCTTGGTCGTGGTGAAAGGGTTGCTAGGGAACAATGCATGCAGAGTCACTCGGAGTTCTCATCGTCGACCAAGGCGTTCTTCGTCGCAGTCATTCATATCCCCGTGAATCAGCGATGAGGGAGTACAAAGGTGGGTATTTACACAGCAAACACGCATCCTTTTTAGGAGACCAATGCCCTCCTCTGTGTCTGAAAGCCATCCGCTGCCGATGCCTTCTGGTGTAACGAAAGTGGCCGCGAATGATAAACATGAGGGTAAACAGCTGCTATATCAAGGAGCTTTCCCTAACTGCACTGAACTCTTCCTATGGACAAGCAAACCTTTGCTGGAAAACGATCTACGCAAGATCATTGCTAAGAAAATTTTCTTCTTTATCAGTCAGGACTGTTACCAAGAAACGGAAGAAATGGCGTTCAGTAGGGAATATTAAGGAACATGAACCAAGCGATAGATAGGACACTTATGTAGACAGGACCGGTTCAGACCTGTAGGCTCTCTGGGGCAAAGATTTCCTCAATTTTCAAATTCTATTCGATTTTACGTATTGCAGCTGATGTATCTCTTCGTGGAATTACTATTCATATCTGCACAATTTATTCCTTCACAAAAATTATAATTTCATACTCTGTTTACCTACGCCGTCTCCATATTACCAGACAAATGAAATACGGAATTTAAAATAATATCTTGTCGTAGCACTACTTCTCAAACGTTTACCTCTAAGACGGACTTAAGTGTTATTTGCAACTTAATGGCTCAATTGAAAAATAACAGCACAGTTTAGCAAAACACAATATACGAGGGTTGTTCAAAAAGTAATGTCCCACATTTTTTTAGCCGAAACGAATGTTAGTAATTCTAAATTGTAGGTTCGAATTTTTTGACGTTTCCTGCGTGAATGTGCATGGATAATTCTTCTGCAGATAGCATAGCTGTATGAAACTTTCAAAGTGGAGTCCGACCGTGATAAACGTTACAGAAAACGTGCTGTGATTGAATTCAGTGCGTAGAGAAAGGAACGATAGGGAATATTCACAAACGTTTGTGCAAAGTCTATGGGGAATCTGCAGCCGATAGGGGTACAGTTGGTTGCTGCACATGGAGTGAATCAGAAGGCAGTTTAAAGTGAAAACATGGCTACATAACCAGAGCGAGGACTAGTACCGACAGGGCATACATGCCCTAGTGAATCGCTGGAGGAAGGCAATAGAACTTGAAGGAGATTATGTGGAAAAATAGATCGAGCAGATAAAACATCATTCTTTCATATGAGTGAATTGCATTTTTTTGAATAAATAGTTGTTGAAAAAAAATATGGGGTACTAATTTTTGACCGACTCTCGTATTGGATAATTACAACATAAGTAATACGTACAAATTGAGTCCTCGATGAAGNATATAGGCAGGGGCGTAGCCAGGATTTGCCCACGGGGGGTTAAGAGCCATAGGATTGCCTTCAATCGATGGGCTGGAATACTTCACCTCAAAATACATCGAAAATATAAACTGATTGATTTTAACATGTATACCCTGAGAATATCCAGCGGTGTTTGTATGGCATAATTGCGAGTGGCCATCCTCTCGCATGCTTTCGTTTATTGTTGGCTCTGTTCTTATGGGGTGGGTTTGAACCCCCAAAAACACCCCCTTGACTACGCCTTTGTATGAAAGTTACCGAGGAATGAGGGATGCTGAATAATTCTGTTCATTTCCGTTATTCACTATCGAATGCTATGAAAATCCAAAGGATGAAATATTCTGCCGAAACCATGGAATCGAACCATGGAACCAAACTTCCACTTCCCATTGGAAATGGTAAGGGCACCGACCAGAAGGTGGAATATCTATAGCTCGATTCTCGGTCAGGATAGTGTTGTACGTCCATCAATCCTTCTGGTTTACTACAAAATGTGCAATACTTTCTTCCTTCCGCATCAGTAAACAAAACAAAGGCAAATTACCTCACTCCTCATCTAACCTAGTAAACCTCATTGCCTCTCTAGTGCTTTTGGTAGCTTATGGTGAAGTGTTTGAGGATCTAACCACACTTCGGAAAGACGACTGTTCGATAGAGGAAAATTTCCATATGTAATCGTTCTTCAGTGTTTAAAAGGTTTCTGCATCTATAATGAACATCACATAATTCTAAGAATCTACAAAATTCATAATTTACAAACTGATTCTGCGCGCGTTAAGGAAGTAGTCACTAATTGCCATCCCTAGCGATCAAGTGCTGTATTTCATTTCCATCAAAAGAACGATAACGACCCAATTGGAAATTTCGCAATGAAAGACCTCTAAACGTCATTTTCATTTCGCTACCACGACACCGGAATGAGTTTAATTAGAAAACTTTATGCTTATGAATTTCCGTGGAATGGATTCGCTTCCAAAAGTCGGTCAACCGAATTCGAACTCCGCAATTTATGGCGGAAATCTGTGACGTAACCAAGCGCCGACGCTTGGCTGGTAACGTGAACTTGAAGGGGGCAAACTTTCTGGGAGGGCGAAACATTGATAGAGACCTATCCGGAATACCAATAGAACTAGTTGGGAGGCAAAAAATGTACTTTCGCGAGACTATTTTTTGGAACTATTTTTGCAGCTAAGCCTTTGAATGAAGAAAACTTCCACGTCTCCCATTATAGATCTCATCTGAAGGTAAAATTTTGCAAATTTATTCCGTATTTAAATTCGCTCTGTTCCAGAACTCTGTCAAAGCCCTACTTAAAGCAAATCGCAAAAGGAAGGCCAGAATGTATTTACGCTTTCTATTATAATACAACTACACAAAACAAGAACAATAAATAATAACGGAAATTGATATTAAATCAAAGTATATGATTATATACAGTCACATTACATAATAACTAACATTTAACAGTAATAATAATAATCATAATAATAATAAACGGACAGGGTATAACTCGTAATATAAAACAAGAAAAATTGACGTATATAATAGACAACTCCATACTCCAACGGCGATTACCTGGATACAAATCTTTGACTGTAGAAGATAGTTAGTAAAAATAGGATGTTGACTACTGAGACACCATGTGCGATAAATTAGCCGAAATTCACTATCTTTCATTACTTTCAAAGAATAACAACGGGGTCATAAGGAGAAATCATCAATGAAGTTTTGGCGTTACCCAACTTTCTTCCACGTAGCAGACAGTTTGAATTTTCAGGTAATACAGACATCACAATTAATTATGGACGGTAGAAAGCCCTCTTGCTCCTTCAGACAAAACAGGATCGAAAAACAGAAGCGTCAACCGCTGTTCCGCCACGCAGAACCTCTGTTCTCTCGCCCGTGCGAATTCCGGTCCAACCCGTTTTGCGAATGCAATTATGAAATATTATGCAAACCCGTATCCCGGATAACTTTCTACCGAGTAATCCTGGGCACGGTGCATAAATTTCCTATTCTGCAATCGCTAATCGCAGAAAAAGAAAACCTGACAATATTTTTGGGTAAATAAACCAGGGGTACCCAACCGTTGGTTTTTCTTGTATTTTGACTAAAATAAATCAGGGAATAATGGAGACCAAGATTTTTTGTAATCGAACGAGGTTCCTGCTGCCATGTCTTGATGAATAGGCTATTTTCATCCCTCTTCGGGGATAAGATATAGAAATCATACATATATAAAGCATGTGTCTGTCCGTCCGTCCGTCCGTGCCCCTATCCATCTCAGAAATGGCTTGACTTAGAGATCTAAAACAAACTGCACTGTGTTTGTACGATGCTGTAACCCCCAACAAAACTATTCTCATCTCTGTTAAGGCCCTCGTTCGAACCCAGGAGCCCATAATACGGTTCCATAAGTGAACGTAAAGTACGTTTTCATGACTTGCAGAGGTTGTTTCTCTTACAAAATTAAATTAGAAACAATTGTCCTACGAAATTCAGACAAGTGTTTAAAGAAAGGAAAATGATCATTGGATCTTATTTTAGTCTTGAAACATTCATA
>KZ308267.1:1160692-1174545 GCA_000376725.2 Ladona fulva
TTTCAGCAAATGGTGTGACGCTTAAGAACTTACGTAAAATCCTACAATCGGATCAGATTGGATTTAAGATAGAAATATTGTTCAACTACAAAAACACTTTAATTAATACTTGCTTCATAGTAAAAATATTTTAATAATAATAATAAATTTCATTATCATCCGTTTGTTATTCCCCTTGACAATTTCATAACGATAACGTCACCATGGTTTTGCTTTTATATATTTTTTATATATGCTTCATATTTTTTTCATTTTTCAATCTCCTTTAACTCTTACATATTTTAAGCTCTATATTTGGACTAAATATTAAACAAACGAATAACTGAAACCACCACAACTGCAGCTAAAATGAATTTCACCGTTTACGTAATTCAATTCCCACTGCTAACAAACAATTTCATTCGCCACATTTGACGACACGTCCTCTTAGTTCGATTAGTGCTCGTTTAATTACGTTATGAAAAGTGTGAAGAGAGACTTGAGAAATTAAATTGCTTACATTATGAGGTACCTGGCTGTTCCCAATAATTTGATGTGCGACCATTTTTTTACATGGGATATGACGTTATTGAAGAGTGCCTGAGAGGTAAAATGTGTAATTTGTCACCTAAACGCTTTGCGAAGTATTGAAAGGTGTTATTAAACCCTCATAAAGAAACTCATTCGTTGCTAAAGCTAGTTAACTTTGTGTCGGGTGCCAGAGAGTCACACTAATTCCATTTGGTCATAAAATCGAGAAACGATGAATTTATTACTCATATAATAACAATAATAAATCAATAATAAAGCAATTATAGCACTACAATAACAGGAAATTAATGCAATAATAAGAAACAATCATAATACGTAATGACTCGAAAAGCTTTTCAATAATGTCATAATAAATCAACAATGACATTATTTTACAATAATAATAAATAATGCAGCGGCACCTCGACCAATTCCTTCTACTTCGAAATTTGTAGCTCGTTGACTTTGTATCTGGAAATCCATGTTTACACTTTATATTTTCGATATTTTACGGTTCGTATCTCGCAATTAACGTATTATCCAGAGGTCAAATGGAGCGAGAAAAAATTTCGCACGTCGAAGAGCTCGTATGCAAATCAGTTCGTAAGTCGAAGTACCACTTTATCTCGGGCAGCTAATCGGCTAGCGGTAGAAATTTGATCCTGACCAAAACCCAGAAAACCGGTGCGTCCGGACACTGGTCATCAACAATAACCAGACTGTAGATCTCTCCGAGTAAAAATACATTCACGAGGAAACAGATTTCTGTCACCAAGGTGATTGGGAGAAACTAAATAAATTTTTAACGATAATACTTATTCTAGCAGGTTTAACTGCACCGTTCCATAGAGGAAATTTCGAGAACGAGGACTCTTTTTAATTCCGTACGAATGCTCAGTTGGAAAGGGTCGATTAAACCCCTTTTTACCTTGCATAATAGAGAGGGAGGGGAAGCCATTTATGAGCGGATTGGAAGGGGGAGGAGGTAACGAACCGTTATACGCCTGCGGTACTCGAAATATTTTTGGGCCGCGTCTCGGCCGCTGAAAGGCGAGGAAAAAAACCTGGGCTACAAAGACGGGTATAAGGGCAACTGGAAAAGAAAGAATAATGATTTATCCGAGAAAAGGAGGCCGAACTTAAAAATTACTTATACTACAGCCAGCGGGAATGCCGCAATTAAAGCCAAATGCGGATTATCCGCAGTTATGAGATGGTTAAATGGGGCGGAGGTAAGAAAGGGGATAAACTATGGAAACCTTACTTTAGTAGATAACCATAATCACTACAGTTAATGTCACTGTAGCACAGTTAATGATACATCGTTGAATGTAAATAGGGGGAATAACCCTCAAAATATTTCACCGTAAAGCATTTACATAGTTCCTGTGCAGTTTTATACAGCAGTAATCGTTGACTATAGTCTGAAATAACATTTGAAAAATGCTGACTTTTCTAGCCACGACTTGAAGACTTCAAGTAGCTAGGTTAGAAGCGAATTATTTTATGAAGTATCACGTAATAATTTAGTTAATAATTTCTCAATAACTGAACATATTTTAGCACAATTCCCATGTCGAAATATTTTCGGAATTTCTTTTATATATATTTCAATATAAATTTTTGTTTTTTTTGAAACAATTTTCGTGCATTATTACCATTGTACCTTTATTATTGAATCATCATTATACTGCATTCTTATTGCAGTATTATTACATCCTATTATAATTCCATTATTGTTGTTATATTGTTATAATGAGACATAAGAAAGAATGATTCTCGTGCGGCACTTTAAGTAGGATAGCTGACTAATAAACTAGGTAACATGATCAGCAATGACAAAGGCTGAACATCTTTAATAATTGCATTTTTTCCACCATTAAATATAGGAAACTGGGCCAGGATGCTGATTCGAAATACGTAACTTCATCAAGATGAATCTAAAGCGTTGTCGCAATGCGAAATCAACTCGGATTTTGAATCTCCGCTGGTTCCTATAATTAACAGCGTTAACATCCCGTTCTTGGACAACGTTAACTCTCTTAAATACTGCCAAAGTCTCGACTTCATTCGCTTCCATTAAAAAATTCACCACTTGGTGTCGTGAATTCACCAACGCCGTCTTGGTGATAATATTAGATAATTTGTCCTATTTATTGATGAAATTTTTGGTGTCTACCGTTATATCTCCATGAATGGAATATCTTTCATACCGGACGAAGGAAAGACGGCTATAATACGAAAACAACTAAGGTATGAGTGATGCCGAACGACGGATTCATTTTGGGTACTCATTGGTACACTGGTATAACACTATATAGTCCTGCACTCACTTGCTTCCCTTATAGCATTCCGGCTCAGTCAGAAGAGCAAAGGCAAACCACCTCACTCCTCATCTCTTCTAGTAAGCCTCATTCCCTCTCCAGAGTACTGTTTGGTAATGGTGAAGGTGATGAGGCAGTGCACTTAATAGACGGATCAAATTTTTCCTCTGGATTCTCTCTCCATCTACTCTCCGGAAGGATTCCTAACCCCTGTCCACGTTATATCAACATTTTACTACCAGATTTTCATCCAGGTTATATTCAACACATTCCACGTTATATTCAGCACTTTACTACCACATCTTCATCACCGGCAACAATTTCTACAGCTATTGGTGTCTACGATTCACAGTCACACAAAAGGAAACTTAGTTTTTACAAGGAATCTTGGGGTCTTCAAACACCCCATTAGAATAACAGCTCTGCTAACCAAAAAACGCGCCAACAATAGCCAGAAAGGCGCGAGCAAAAGAAGTGGATGTCCACACAGTCTTCACAAAGCGGCAGCGAGGCGAGCAGCTGCAGCGCCAGCCACCATGTTACCTCCCCCAACCGCCCCTACTTCCCTCTGCACAATCCACTTTCACTTCCTAGAAGCCGCGGCGGTTCCTCGACAGCAACAGAACACGGCGGCGCTGTGTAAATCCCGCGGACGCACCGCAACGCATCCGTGGCCATTCCTACTGGAGTATAAACACCCCGCGCTGACCTTCACCACACCTTCCTCCGCCTCTCTCTCTCTGCCATTAAGGCAAAGATCCAGGGGCTTTACCGGCGGTTGAGAAATCTCACTTCTCCTCCCCTTTTCGCGGATTGCAGACGAAATCGGTGTTGTGACCGCTTCGGGAGTTGAAATCTCTTGTCTAGACGGCGTACTCAAAGGGAGGGAACACAAGGGACACACGCCCCCTTTTAAAAACGTCAATTCGCCATCATTTTGGATGTTTTCCAGCAGCGGCACATTTATTTTTCTAAGTGCAAACTAAGGTTTTTGCGCTCACGAAGTAGTTTTCTTTGGCGCTCTTCCTAATCGTCACCTCATTCCTATCAAATCTTTTGGTTAGATAATAGAAGGAACTCACTGGTCTCATTCTCACCCTATTTAAGACGCTTATTATTATTATTAACCCATTTTCCCACTAAAGCAGTACTTACCCAAAGGAAGGACGAGACGCTCTAGCGGCACATACGTTCCTGTAAGTTGGGGCTCGATAAAATTGATTTAATTCTATCTCATTCGCTTTGTTTTTTAATTTTTTTTACTAGTAAGCACCCATTTCGAGCATGACGGAGCTTAACTTAGTTAAAAATTACATATCATCGCATATATCTTATTATTATATATCTAGCCCTCCTAAGTATGAACAGTGTCTATGATAATTTGTAATATTTGGGACCAGGAGAAATTCGAGAAACAATGCTCAGAATTAAATGTATGAGAGAACATTTAGGGTCTCACGAATAGCCAAGTGGACAACGTGTTCGACTTCGGTGAAAGCGGTCTCGGGTTCGGTTCCCGGTGGGGGCCCACCTGCAAACTGACCTTAACTGTCGAACACTTTTAATGCTACTACCAAGTAAATGTTATCAATTATAGGATTCACAAAAATTCTGTGATTTTTACTTTCGATTAGTAGGAACAAATATTATCATCCACTAACCGTCAATTCTTCTTTTAAATTTCAAGCGCATACCTGTATGATAAAAAAATTGTGCTCGGTATCATATACCTCGTATCGTGAAGTCCTACGTCAAGCATGAGCGAACTCAACGTGAATTGAATAATCGCATTAAAACTGAATGCGCAACCTATTCATAACCTAACTTTAAAAAAAGAATACCGTAAACCGGGGCTACTTGAGCCCTGGGAGGTTACTTGGACCCAAAGCAAAAAAAGGCTGGGAATGGCCAAAAGAAAGACATTTTGCAGTACAAGTGGTGTCATATAGACAGGAAAGTCGTTCCACCGAAACTCATTAAAAGGGAGCGTTTTTATCGCCTTGTAGATACTTCTCACGATTTGTTTGCCAAACATTATACAAATTCCAAGACATCATTATTTCACATATGATTCAATATAGTGTTTTCGATTTATTCATTGAGTTTTTGGAATTAAATGATGATTTCATGGCCTCAGAATGTCTCTAAAGAATTATATTTCCAGACTCTATGTCCTACTGAGGCCCAATACATATTTACATTGTTTAGTCAATGAAAAAAGGAGCTTGGGTCCAAGTAGCCCCAACCTGGGGGTTTCTATGAGCCAATTTAAAAAACAAAAATTTTATTACAATCAGCGAAAATTTTTGTTCAGAAAACCTCTTAAATCATCGAAAAATATCTGAAACATAGTAAAAAATTTGTTATCAGCACAGGTTATTGTTTTGTTATTTAGGTATTGTTTTGTTCGGAAAGTCCAAAAAATTAGAAATTTTGGGTTCAAGTAACCCCGGTTTACGGTAATAATTAGTATAGATTTTGAGCTAACAATGTTAGCAGATATTCTAAAAAGTACTCGATTTCCTTGCATTAGATTTCATGTAATTACATAAATCCACACCTTTAAAACCTCTATTGCGTTAGAATGACGTTCGTCTCCCGAAGTCTTTCCTCACCATTATAATTCTTTGTCATCCAGATTATGACCTCGAACTCACTATATTTGTGGAGCTTGGTTGTCTTCAGGACGAAGCTCGAGGCACACTGCCCTAGAGTATCTTTGAATACCCCTGATGTTTTCATGAGAATGAGTTGAAAACTCTCACTTACTGGTAAGACGAGTATGTGCGTTCAGAATTAATTATGAATTATTTCTCTGCTAAAAAATTCTTCCAGTGAAAACAAAAACTTATTAAAACAAGCATGGAGCTTTGGCTTACCTTACTTTGAGCTTTCAATACCTTACCTTCGAAATGAATATCTAAGAGTTATATGCAGGGAATACAATTGATTGTTCTGAGAAGATTTACCGTTTCGTTACGCTGTCTGTTACACTGAAATGTCTCTCAGGTTGCACCATGTGTGGAGAAAAATAAAACCGATCACTTGCGGACCAATCCTTTAAATTTCCGATTATTGGCTTAGAAATGCATAGATAAGAATTTTTCTCTATTTCTAATCCGCGTTCACACTTCGATGTTTTCTTATGTGAAATATTAAATTATAATGTTATGGAAAACAGCAAACAGCCAGTAAGTAACATATATCTGTTCGTATAACGTCACGAACAATGGGCAATTACGCACCAATTGAGTCATAGATAAGATCCTTTGCAGTCAAAGTGATTGACGTTAATTGCCATTCCAAGAATCGCTTAATTGATTGTCCAAGTCATAAATAAAATCTGGCGGAAAGGGATTCGCCGCTCATTACTTTTCCTATTGATGCTCGATTAGAATTTATAAAATTTGCCATTGATTTTCCTTCTGCAAATCATTTTATCACTAAATCCAATGGGAAATTTCTCAGGAAGATAATAAATATGGATTGAAACTGTAATTGAACAGACGATATTTGTGACGCCACACAATAATTTTCTTGAAGAATTTTAGAACTAGGAAAACAAGACTGTTAACAACTAAAACATGGAAGCAAAATTATGTACAAGAAAATAAGGATAAGCAAGCTAGAAGTTGGAGGAACATTTAACAATGTCTAGGATAATTAAACAAAGAACGTCCAAAAGTAACAATTGAAAGATAAATAGATGTAGTTGATAACCAAACAATGAATAAGTTGGTATAATGTAACAATAGAACAACACACAACAATGTCAACACAACAATTAGAATAATATTTAGAATGTTAAACAGTCAACAATGGTAAAACGAGCAAAACTGCAACTTCTTCCACACAGTCAATGAAGTCTTTCAAACCGAGCTCCGCTGCCCTGATTCAAATACTTTTTGGGTGAGAACGAAATCTTTCGCAACAAGAAGACATAGGAGCAAAAATAGCCACACACAGGGGATTTCAAAACGCAATTTCCGTTGAAAGCCCAAGGTCGGTTTTTTGCGACACTTTCTCCACATACCGTAGATGGTGAAAGTGAAAATAGCCCTAGGAAATGTTGTGCGCTAAGTTCTCCCTTCTCTATTAACCTTTGAGCCAATATGATAATTTCCGCGAACCTTGGGACGATCATGCGCCTATTACAGACGAGTGAACGGCATAGTTTGCTGGGCAAAATTCACAGTCCTTGGTCTGATTCTTGGCAAATGTTTTCCGTTTTGCCTCTGAGTTAGATTTGAATTAGAAACGGTGACTGAGACATTATGGGCCGCATTCTATGCTATTTAAACTACACACAGAAAGATTGAAGTTCTACATTAAACAAAGTCTTCAACAAAACAGTATTTCAGGAAATTAGGTACGAATTTGAATCTTGAACCCTCTATTAGCTACAAAAAGTTTCGGGAAAGAGGGAATGATGCTTACATGGCAAGACGAGGAGTGAGGCAATTTGCCTTTAATTGCTTTACCTAGCCAGAATGCTAGTAGTAAAAAAAATTCAGTTTGCTAGGATTATAGCCCAGTGATTGGTTTGTATCTTAAACCCAGTATTAGCTAACGAGAGTTCCGAGAAAGAGGGAATGAGGCTTACTAGGCAAGGTGAGGAGTGAGGTAATTTGCTTTGTTTCACTTTGACAGAACGCTAGTAGTAAAAATATCAGTCAAGTTTGCTAGGATTATAGCCCAGTGATTGGTTTGTATCTTAAACCCAGTATTAGCTACAGGAAGTTGCGGAGAGGAAATGAGGATTACTAGGCAAGATGAGGAGTGAGGAAATTTGCTTTTAATTGCATCACTTAGCCAGAATTCTTGTAGTGGAAAAAAATAATTTCGGTAAAGTAAAAAATTCAGATGTAACAAAAAATTGTAAAATCGGTAGAGAAGAAAATTACAAATTATAAAGAAATATAACAAATGACGCATAAGAAAGTAAGTCATACAAAATTACGAGTTCGGATCTAAAGAAGTGCCAGTAATTCAATTCACAGAGAAGGGAACTCCTTACAACGTGCCTTCTTCCGTTAAGTCCCCTTAATTTTAACGGATTCTTATGCTTCGGAAGCATTTTCACTTCCTATATGGTAGAGGTCTGTAGAGGGAATGAGTAATTTTGGTAGGAAGGAGTGAGGTAGTTATCATTATTTTCTTCAGTGAGCCAAAACCCTGAGAGTGGAAAAATGCCACGTTGATGCATAATGACCCTTTTTTTAACAGTTTGATAGCATACAATAAAGAATGAATTAACGCCGCTATACAATATCGCCACCATATCTTGACGGGTGATATATATTTCATTTATCTTTTGGTACGGAATAGAGAATATGGATCTTTTATATAACTTCGTCTCAGTTTGTTCATGGCTGTGATGATATGGAAGCTACTGAGGTATGAGTTATGCTGAATAATGGCATTAATTAAGGTTTCTCCTTATACAATGTCACAAAAAGTGTTACTCGTAGATCCATTGTACTTCACAAACGTGGGCCTGTTCTGCTCATAGTATTCTGGCTCAGTGAGGAAAGCAAAGGCAAACTACCTCACTCCTCATCTTGCCCAGTAAGCCTCATTTACCTCTCCTAGCTATACGTAGATGATGGTGGAGGGGATGAAATCCCAACCTGTCTTCGGGTTGAATACTTTACAGACAGATGATGTACCACTCATACCTCAGTGACCATGGGCTTCCCGAGAGCCAAGTTGGTAGCGCGTTCGCCCTTCGCGAAAGCCGTCCCGGGATCTGTTCCCGGTAGAAGTCCATTTGTGCGATATGACCTCACCTTTGGAAGCACTTCAAACAACACCACCATGACAACTAGCATACCATCACAGTCATGAAAAACACGGCTACAAATGTAAATGAACGATAGTTTTCCTTTACGCTGTTCAAAATGACAAATGAAATATTCCATTCGTTAAGACGTCGCAGAAGGAGCCTCGCATTCCATATAAGTTCATAAATCACCCGAGCAAAGCTCATGCGACGCTTTACCTCGCGATAATGCTTCCTCAAAGACTTCGACCCGAGTTCTCCGAATCGAGAAAGTCACGAATCACGGCTTTTATTGCTCCGATTGCAAGCTGCGTGGAGGCCGAACTTCAGGCCTCTTTCAAGGTATCCGAAAATAGCACGCTTTCGTTTTTCCCGCTGGAACCGTTACGGGGAGACGATTTTTTAAATGTCACCGCGGTTTTTCTCGAGGTTGTGTCATTAAACTGTTGTTTCGGCGTTGCCTCATTAGCGCACTGAGTCTCTGCTTTGTCTGCCGCGGCCCGATGACACATACTTCGCGGTAGAATGTAATCATTTACATCCACTTCCTTACAGGTGGAAGAATACTCCGGTAGCGACGACATTGCTGAAATCTACAGCACACTGATACGCCAACAATACACCATTACAACAATGGTCCCTGCCAGCAGCCGTTAATTTGGTCCGCGGTGATTTGTTCCGCGGCGACTGGGTGCTACGATGATTCGTAACGATTTTTTAGTAAATACATGCGGTAAATTGGTTGTTGGGCATGGCTGAGACTTTTCATAATGAATTGTTATTGTTATTGCTGACTTGAGCCGTGTTCCCGCGGCTCAAGTCAGTTGGGCTCCCGGATAGCCAAGTGGGCAACGTGTTCGACTTCGGTGAAAGCGGTACCGGGTTCGATTCCAGGTGGGAGCTCACGTGCGAAATGACCTTAGCAGTCGAAGCACTTTTAACAATACTACTACTACTCAAGTCAGTCGTCGCATAGGAACTGCACCTTAAGGTGGTCAAAGATATCCCGGGATATTTCTGAAATTTTGCTTTATGGTCAAGTTGACGGTGAAATTATACAAATCCTTCTCACGTTCAAATTTAATCGATTTTTAACCAGATAAATTCATTTTTTGTTTAAATCTCTCATATCTCAAATAAAAAAATGTAAATTGATAGCTCTGCAGCCTTGCACCAGCGAGCCTTTGTTGATATCAAAAGCGCTCAATAATACGAAAAGAACAATAACAATACGAGAATAACGGCAACAATACGAGAAGCACCAACAATACGAAAAGAACTACAACAATACGAGAAGAATTTCAACAACACCGCCGTCAACAATAATCAGAATTCCGCCGACATCGCCGTTGCGGAACGCGGGAGAAAAATCGCGGGAACGAAACGTAATGTAAACAAAATGGCGGGGGGACAAAGACAAAAGAAAGTGCTCCTGCAAAACAAGCAGCAACTCTCAATGCTAGTTGAGATCACCAGATCCTGTTTCCCGTACGGAATTCTTACTTCGCAACCCGACTGGAGAGGGGATGAGAACCGAAGGGAATGAAAAAAACAAGACCGATTCCTCCCGGGAGCGATGTCGCAACGTTCACCGACTTCGCAAACACTTAATTTGAGCTGCAAGGAAACGAGTATCCCATCATCCTCCGCCTCGAATTGATCTTCATCTGCAGTCGTTGATTCGCGTCCCATTAAGGGTCGCCGACTAATCCATTGTCGCAAACGACTGTTTCAAAGCGCTCCCGTTTAGTTCCGCATCTTCCCTAATGAGGGCGCGATCGTAAAAGAAGAGCGCAAATTTCCCTCCGTGGAGATCGGCCCGGTTTATTGGAGATGGCGAATCCGTCGGTCGCGAAAACGGTTCGGAAAATTGCGCTCCGTGACATATTTGTGGCGGAAACGACTCCGGGGAGTTCTTTCCCGGGGATGGCAAATAAAAACGCCTTTTTTGTTGAGGGTTTAATAAAATATCGTCCCTCAACGGCGGAAAATTGAACTTTCAAAAGTTGAATTCCATAATTGGATTCGGCACATCGAAAATTTAGGATCGATATCTGCTGAAATGATTCCGCTGAAAGTTTTCAATCGCCCGATAAAATATTTACCGTTCTTTCAGCCTTAACGAATAAAGAAAGATACTTTAAATTTTTAACAATCAATCGACAATGGTCTTGATACTTGATGGTGTCAATACTTGATGGTGAACAATGAGGAAAATAAAAATTTTGCAATGACAGAGAATTGCGAGTGGATAACATCGATACGCTAGAATGTTATAAAACAACCCGTAAGAAAATGAAAACAAAATAAGGTCAAATATACAAAACAAACGAATTTAAGTACCCTGGGAGAGGTAATTGAAAATAACATTTCAGAAAGAAAATCCCCTAAATCAAGAGTTAATAAAATTATAACGGCGTATCATTTAACCATAGATCTTCTCAACAAGAAATCAATCTCAATTAATGCTTAACTTACACATTATACAACAATAATTCGCCCGGAAGCACTATATTCTGCAGATTGTCTTACTCTGAGCAAGAAAATGATGACAGAAGAATTAATCACTGAAGGAAAAATATTCGGGCCAGTTAAAAAAGGGGAGCAATGGATAGATAGATTCACCCTTTATTGGCGAGGTTAGGCCCGTGTGGGTCTCTCTCCCGCCAATACAGAAAAGGTCACAATAGCGAACTTTATACTCGTATTGAGAAAATTACAGGCACAATTAGAAAAAGAAGAATTGCATTCTATGAACACCTTCAAAGAATGAATTCCTACAGACAGGATGGCTCTTCAAGTAGTAGTTAATAGTGCTTCGACAGCTGAAGTCATATCGCACATTGGCTCCCACCCGAACCCGGGACCACTTCCACCGAAGTCGAACGCGTTGCCCACTTGGCTATCCGGGAGCCTAAGAGTTTTAAGATACCTCGGAAAATTGAAAATGACCAATACGCGGATTAAAGAAAATGAGAAGGATTTTCAATAACTATGAACCACACATTAAAGAACGTTCGCCACTTGCGGATGAGCTTCAAAAAAGCCAAAGGTTTTCAAGACCGAGGAAAGGAAAGAGAAACATGGGGCACGAATGAGAGAGATTTGAAAGAAAGGGAAATAAGGAGAGAAATGATTGAAATAAACGTAGTCCATAGTGGCTCATACAATTAAATAGTAACATTTGAATGACGATAAATAACGGCAAAAAATCCAAACTACTAAGAAAATACTGGTCAAAACTGATATACCGAAAATCAAAAAAATACGTGCAAATACCCATGGTGCCATGATGGTCCACATAAAAGTCGTCAATTTCCTGCATGATAATGAATCGCGATTAGTTAAATTAACCATTAATTTCAATTTATCGGAATAAATAAAAATTTACACTCATTCGCAGCGGACCAACGGCGATTTCGGAAAACAACCCTCATTCAGACAATCAAAAGGTTTCTCGGAGTACGTATGGCAAGTATCAGCTTTCAAGTTAAGAAACGACCTTCATTGTACAGAACATTAAATGGCGCACACAAATCTCATCGAATATTTACATCATGGAGTTATTCGTAAGCGTTTACATGCTAATAAAACTGTCAATTTTTTGTTCCCGAACTTTCTTTTACGTCACTTAAAATATTTTCGAAAGCCCCTACTTGAAAAATTTACCCACATATGCAAGAAAGTTATATCTTGTGCACGACTTTCTTGAAAGACATCACTGAGAATCTATAATTAATAAAATTCTCGTCTCAAAAAAATAAAATACACGATGCATCACGCAAATTTGAAGGAAAACAAAACACAAACTGTTTAGTGACGATCGAGAGCGCCACGAAGTATGATATTTCATCAATATAAACATCAAAAGAAATTATACAAAGAGGAAATTAAAGAAATAGAGGAGAAAAAAATATGTATTACTTCTAAACGTGCGAATATTGTGATATGCCCTTCCACAAAGTAACACATTGATTTTACATTAAAGAAATACATAATATATTACAAAACATTAATAAATAGTCCCAAGGAAGAATGGACTTGAAAAAAGTCTGATGGGACCGGGAATCGAAACTGGGTCTCCCAATTGCCGGACGGGTGCTCTGTCCGTTGAGATATCCCGGCAGAACATTTCTCCGAGCCATTCGGGAGACTTTGTGGTCCAAATACGATAAGCATTCAAAAGCTTCTTAGAAACACCTTTAACAACACTTAAGCTACCTTCAGGCTACAACAATACGGAGCGATATTGTTGTACAACATTGTTGCTAGCACCTAAATAATAAAGATTCTCGACAAGCTTACGCCCGCAACAATGAGTTTTAAGCTTAGTTTCCCGGCGACAATGAGTGCCTTCCAGGCATTGATTGAAAATATTACGCAGACTAACAATCATGAACAACAATGCATGTATTACAATGATTAATGAGGAAGAAAATGGGCTTTCAGAGGTTGGAAATACATACGTACCTCAAGTTGATAACACACATGATATGCATATTCAAATAGAAAAACTCGTTATTTCGTCACAAACATCTCCAAATTCAGATAAACATTCGTCTCCGACAACATTCTATTGACATTTAAGTAGTCTACAGTCCCGTGATCTTTAAAACATTCAACCTTGAAATCCCAACGGAAATGAGATCTGAAGTTCGGGAAAACATGTTTCACCATTTTCGCAATGACGTCTGTGTGGGCCCCCGGTAAAATATCGAAGGTACACTCACTCGAAAACTATTCGAAGCAGAGCCATTATTTCCAACGGGTTCTTAAGGGGAATTCCCAAAAGGAATCGGAAGGAATAATTTAGAGGACTCGGTGTAATATGATCCGGACTTTTTAAGAGAAATCTAGGGTGACTTCGTAACTGTATTTTGTATCTTTTTGGGTGGCTAAATTGTTCGCTATACCTTCGTTGAAGGATGAATTTTGGAAAAATGAACGTAATGAATGTAAAGTTCGAAGAAAGATGGAAAAATAAAAATGAATTTTAAATTGAAACGCGGATTATAACTATCTACTTGAGAATTTTAAAAGTAGACCTTCACTCAGCTACCGCATGAATACAAAACTATTCGAAGCAGAGGCTCTTGACGATAACTTCTATTACCCCTCTCACAAAACTACCGCTTTCCAAAGATTTTTTATTATATCCGCAATTAATCTTTGGAATTCCCTACCAAATAGCATAAGAAATGCAAGGAGTTTACGCCAATTTAAATATTTATTTTTCT
>KZ308267.1:1174918-1207469 GCA_000376725.2 Ladona fulva
TGAACCCTACAGGGCTACCATTAGCTAGGAGAGGGAAATGAGGCTTACTAGGCAAGATGAGGAGTGAGGTAGTATGCCCTTGCTTTCTTCACTGAGCCAACTTGCTGTAAGCAGAACAGGTCCACAAAAGTGGAGCACAATGACTCTGTAAGCAACACTTTTTGTAACATTTCATAAGGAGAAACCTTGATTAAAGCCATTATTCTGCATCCGGGCGATTTGTTAAGTATTGCTACAAAAAATGAACAAGCGTTAACAAGATGCTCCTTGGCATATGATGGGAATCGTTAGATAAAAGGAGATTATATTTTGGGTTATATTTGTTAAATGATTTGAGAGATAATATGCCCTCTCACGTGCTAATTTATAGTCAATATGTGCATGTATCCCCTGCCAGAACCCGAAAGGCTGCTTGTGGGGCACAAGCGTAAATGTAGAATTAAAATTAATCACTCAGAAGGTACCTTAAAGTGAAGAGAGAACTATCTTTCAGCAGTAAGTAATTTTAAGCAGTTGAGCCTTACTTGACTACGGAGTATATAAAGCATACATAAACATAGAAGTTACGTAAACTTACTTGCGGTTGACGTCGTGGCTAGGCAAGATAACAAAAGAATGCGAACATTATGGACTATTAATTTAACGACCACTAAAATACAAGAACGCAACAAAATCAACAATTCCATACAGATATCTCCATAACCAGCATCATAAGGCATGTAGACGAGTCATCTGGAAGAAACGATGGCAAGAACGGAGCTCACATCTCAAGATCATGGAATTACGATGATAAAGATCCTCACACCGCCAACAACATGCTCATCTCCATTACATTTGTGGTCTTAGATGGCATTTCCGCTCGGACGCTCCGGGTTTGCCTTAATCAGCATAGAGATTAGGACATGCGAGTGGGAGGGTGCAAAGTTTGAGGAGGAGGAGGAGTTACTCATCTCATTCTTAAGAGGAAGACAGAGCGAGTTTTCGTCGCACAGTCCACTTTGAACTCCGTCGTTAAAACGTGCACGGAAATGCATTGGCACACACCACTTGTAAAGTTTCCTGCCCGTGGTTTGCTTCAAGAAATCGTCCCATAGTAAAATTAAAACTAATTAAGCGTTGAAAAATAAAGAAAGATGCTTCTCGTGCTGCAAAATATAAAGAAACGAATTCTAACCAAGAAGATAGTCAAAATGATAAGAAATACATGTAATTATGTAATGCGATAAATGATAAGACCGGCGTAACGTTGAAAGTTGTAACTTTACTAATTGCGATAAGTATGGAATAGATTTCAAAATTTATACCCGGTCGTTTATCATTTTATATGAAGTATGGTAAACTTAAGAAGTTCTTAATTGAGCATGCACACAACCATCACGAAAAATTATCTGAGATCAGTTCAAATACAAGATTTTTACGAACAGGTAATGACTAGCTACCGAAGAACCCTTTGAAAGTTACGTGGTAAATTACATCAAAAATTTCACCATATTACGTCACTGAAAAATGAAAAAAATGTAAAATTAGCACAATCTCTGTCATTACGAGTAACATAAAATTTTTATTTTATTTACATTTTCTCGAAGGATTCGATTACTTCTTTTCTTGAAATCGTTCGCGTGGTAGGCATTCAACGAATCTTAAAATTATTCTATGGATTGAGAATTAATTCGCCTTTAATAGAGCCCCCATAACGGCAATATTATATTATCAATAATAACAATAGTAATAGAAATATCAACAATAATAACCATAATTTCAGCAACCGGTGTAGTACCTACTTAGGAATCGACGTAAAAACCTAGGCACAATTTGAAAAGATCACATTAATGTTCATCTATAAATACCACAATAGTTAGTGCTTGCTACGTAGTTGAAAGATTTTTAAATGACTACTAAAAAGTAATAGATTAACCTAATCCCATTGATACTTTGTACCCGGGATGGGTGAATGTTGCCATACCTCCGTGCTGAGAAGTGTCAAATACAATGATAATAAAAACGACAATAATAATAACTATAAAAATAAGTACAACAATTACAAAAATGATATCAAAACAACGATAATTATACCCAACACAACAATAATAATTCCTTTAATGGAAACTAAAAGATGATCCTAATTACATCCATTTCAATAATTATTATCATTAACGAACAATCAAAACCATTTCCAAACCAGAACATTCTGATTAACCGGAAACCGAACCCGGGATCATGGGTTCAAAAAGCTAGCACGCTAACCTTTTCGCCACCACGGCCGGTATAAAAAAAAAACACCTTTCGCGGAACGGAACGTACCTTTGAGCCGAAGTTTATGAACCTCTGTTCTATATTAAAGACAATTTTCGTCCGACCACAACGTGCGCAGAATAAGGAGAAAGAAACAGCTCTGTTAGCGAATATAGGTTCGCTCGCGAAGGAAATGATTTCCCCGAAGAATCGGCAACGTCGCGCCAAAACCCCTTTTGTCAAGAACAGATGGCGCTTTTTGCAGTCTTCAGAACCCTTTCCCTTTCAGCGAGGTTTTAAACAAAAAAAATATGAAACATTCGGGTGATTCATGGGAGAAAGCTGTTCCGTCTCGAATGCATGATATGAGCATTTCGAATAAGGCTAACTAACTATGGGAAAACACATGAGCGAGAAAATCACAAGTGCGAACTGCTTATGGGATTGAGGCGTAACGAGAAAAAGCATGGGGAATGCTCCGAAAAGAAAGACGAGAGTGATTCAGAAAAATTCCGCGCAAGATTTTTTTTCATATACCGCTTTATTGAGGAATTGCTATGCGACCAGACCGACAAGCGTTGCATTCATGAATTAGACAAGGTTCGGCGCAAACCCTAGAGCCATGTTGAGAATTGATACTTTTATTAAATGTTATCCACCATCTGCTCCATAGGAGTAGTTGTCCTACGGCAACGACTGTATGCTGCATTAATTGCCTAATTATATCACATTGTTGATTGACATACATTGTAATTATTATCACATTGTTATAGTTGACTTTTCCTATTGACGATTCGTCATTGAAACATATCTATTGTTGTAACGTCCATAATTGTAACTCGATGTTACTATAGCAACACTTGTATTGTAAAATATATTTTATTTATTGACGTATGTGAAGTATTCAGCCCGAAGGCCGGTTGGGACCTCATCCCCTCTACCATTAGCTATGATTAGCTAGGAGAGGGAAATGAGGCTTACTAGGCAAGATGAGGAGTGAGGTAGTATGCCCTTGCTTTCTTCACTGAGCCAACTTGCTGTAAGCAGAACAGGTCCACAAAAGTGGAGCACAATGACTCTGTAAGCAACACTTTTTGTAACATTTCATAAGGAGAAACCTTGATTAAAGCCATTATTCTGCATCCGGGCGATTTGTTAAGTATTGCTACAAAAAATGAACAAGCGTTAACAAGATGCTCCTTGGCATATGATGGGAATCGTTAGATAAAAGGAGATTATATTTTGGGTTATATTTGTTAAATGATTTGAGAGATAATATGCCCTCTCACGTGCTAATTTATAGTCAATATGTGCATGTATCCCCTGCCAGAACCCGAAAGGCTGCTTGTGGGGCACAAGCGTAAATGTAGAATTAAAATTAATCACTCAGAAGGTACCTTAAAGTGAAGAGAGAACTATCTTTCAGCAGTAAGTAATTTTAAGCAGTTGAGCCTTACTTGACTACGGAGTATATAAAGCATACATAAACATAGAAGTTACGTAAACTTACTTGCGGTTGACGTCGTGGCTAGGCAAGATAACAAAAGAATGCGAACATTATGGACTATTAATTTAACGACCACTGGAAAAACGATATGAGAATTTTAACGAGTAAAGCGATTTATCCCGAAGCCGCATAGAAAACTCCAATCTTAAGGTCGACCTACAAAAGATGAAAAGTCATTTGGAATGGAAAGCTAAAATCACCCGTAACACGCAAAGTTAACTCGAAAATTCGACAAACTGACACCAATTTTCGTTCGGCCCGCTCTGTACATTAAGGGAACGGCAAAGGGAACAATCGCACGAAAACGGCTCTGGAGGGCCTTTATTCACTTTCTCCACAATGCACCGTTTACGTGCAATCAACTGAAAATCACAAAATGATGGAAATTTTCCAAAAATCAGGCTGAATCATTTGAACTCGGTATTCGGCACAGCACAAAAGAAATGAGTTTCCGCAACTGCACCATCGTGGACTGAATTTTTTCATGGGAAGATGTATCTTAATTTAATTCTACCTCAGTCTTGTTCATGCCTTAGATTATGAAAAGCTCAAAAGTTAGAAACGGTTCTGAATAATAATGCCGTTTATTCTGGTTGGGGGGGATTTAAGCTCTCAGAAGCCCTAGGCGCAAATATCATACTGAGGCCACCACAAGAACTATGAGTAAAAATTGGAATTCATTCATAAAATACGCCATAGAAACCTCGGGCGCTTCACTAGAGCAAGAATAAATAAACAACTTTTGAATTACAAAGCGTAGTAATTATATAAATTACCGAGAATGACGGACAGACATTACAACATAATACATCCTAAAAACAGACTATGTAGACTAACTCAACAAATGTAAAATTATTCTTGAAGCGAAAAACTAGAACAATTTTACTGAGAATTCCTTATCACAGTCTTATTGAGGTCCACGTATAGATTAAGCCCTCAGCTAAGGCCTATTGCGACTTATTGTAAAACCGCCCTTGAATCTTGGTGCTTCTTATATATTGCTACCAAAAGTGGATTTTAAGGTGTACGCCATTGTGTGCAAGGTATTAACCTTTCCCTTCATTAAGTTATTTTATAGGGACATGGTACTGCAGTTGTTTGGACTTCATCGGCTCATGGCATTCTGGCCAATTTCCTCATTCCTCACCTTACCCTGTAAACCTCATTACCGCTCCAATGGTTATTACCTAATGATTTTGAGATAACAACCAGTATTTCGTCTGATGAATTTGCATATTTAACATGCTCTAATTTATATATCGACGAATTAAGCAACGGTTCTGCTACAATATCTTGAAGAATGAAATATCTACCATTTGTCCTTTGGTACGGGATATAGAAAAATGTACCTTTTATTTCCTTTTGTCTCAGTCTTGTTCATGGCTGTGATAATATGAGAGATGCTGAGGTATGAGTTATGCTGAATAATAGCATTAATTCAGGTTTCTCCTTATGCAGTGTTACAAGTGAAGACGGGTAAGGGTGAAGTATCGCAACATGGTGGGCACCCAGGAAAAATCCCAAGGAAGAATGGACTTGAAAAAAGTCTGACGGGACCGGGAATATATTGGGAGACCCGGGTTCGCTTCCCGGTCCCGTCAGACTTTTTTCAAGTCCATTCTTCCTTGGGATTACAAAAAGTGTTACTCGTATACTGATTTTGCTTCATTAACGTGGGCTTGTTCTGCTAATAGCATTCTGGCTCAGTGAGGAAGGCAAGGGCAAACTACCTCACTCCTCATCTTGCCTAGTAAGCCTCATTTCCCTCTCCTAGCTCTCGTAGCTATAGGTATAGGGGATGAGGTCCCAACTGGCCTTCAGGTTGAATACTTTACGGAATTGTGTTCCATAGAGAGTTAGTGTCTAAAGGAACGATAATTGATTTATGTTAACATAAATAAATAAAATGGATTATAATGGGAGGCGAAATGTCGGCATACATACAATTATAATCTACGATTACACGGATGATAATCCCCATTCCAGTTCGTCGAGCATAAGGCCTGCGGTAAATGAAGCCCTCAGGAAACTCATTCCAAATCCGATGGAGGGAGTCTCAAAACTTGGACGTCGCAGAATTCAATGATCCCGCATCCCGAAGACAGCTTCCGCCACATCTTCCCACGCGGGACGGGACGAGCATTCGAGACGAGCAATTTGCCATCGGTGGCATCGATTCGGTTAGAAACGAAAAATGGCCCCTTGAAGAGAAAGGCCATTGTTCTCCGGTGTCTCCCAGGTTACCAATTACATTGTTTACAACGCCGGACAAGGATGATCTCGACACAAAAGGCTTCGGCCGTCGAAAAAGAGGAGGTTTACATATCTGCTTTTATTCGGGGGGGGCAAGACCCTGCACTTTCTCCACTGGTCCAATTTCCACGCCGAGAGATCCGCTCTCTCCGTGCCTCGACTAAAAAAAATCCTCAACACTTCGGCCCGTGATCTTCTCGGTGAAAAATCTCCATTTCGGCAATTACGTGCGCTCGGAAGCAACGGAAAATTTTTAATCTTCGTTTTTTTGGTGGGAACGAAAAAAATTTAGCGTGGTCAGAGAGAGATAATGGACTGACGAAGCTAACGGTAAAATTTAAGTGCTGAAAAAATTAATTACTCGAGTGACCTCGCGGTTTGAAAACAGCCGGGTTGGTTTTAGTGGAGCTGTGATTAGGGTGTTCGGATGTAAATCCAGGCGACTCGCGGGAAATTGCTCTACGAAGAATCGCTACGCGACCGTTACCTTAGAGATTGTTCCGGCAACCGTACCTTGATAAATGGAGCTTTTTCATTTGTCTAATATAGCAAGACTAAGTAAAACGTACCCTTCGTCTACCTTTGTCTCTTTTGTGATATTGATAAAGCTGCTGAGGAGTAAGTGGTACTGAATGATGGAACTTACTTCAGTCACTCCTAAATGAACCCTACAGGGCTCCCGGATAGCGAAGTGGGCTACGCGCTCGACTTCGGTGAAAACGGTCCCGGGTTCGATTCCCGGTGGTGGCCTATGTGCGATATGATCTTAGCTGTCGAAGCACTTTTAACAATACTACTACTACCAGGAATCCTATATAAAGAATTGTNATCACCCGTAACACGCAAAGTTAACTCGAAAATTCGACAAACTGACACCAATTTTCGTTCGGCCCGCTCTGTACATTAAGGGAACGGCAAAGGGAACAATCGCACGAAAACGGCTCTGGAGGGCGTTTATTCACTTTCTCCACAATGCACCGTTTACGTGCAATCAACTGAAAATCACAAAATGATGGAAATTTTCCATAAATCAGGCTGAATCATTTGAACTCGGTATTCGGCACAGCACAAAAGAAATGAGTTTCCGCAACTGCACCATCGTGGACTGAATTTTTTCATGGGAAGATGTATCTTAATTTAATTCTACCTCAGTCTTGTTCATGCCTTAGATTATGAAAAGCTCAAAAGTTAGAAACGGTTCTGAATAATAATGCCGTTTATTCTGGTTGGGGGGGATTTAAGCTATCAGAAGCCCTAGGCGCAAATATCATATTGAGGCCACCACAAGAACTATGAGTAAAAATTGGAATTCATTCATAAAATACGCCATAGAAACCTCGGGCGCTTCACTAGAGCAAGAATAAATAAACAACTTTTGAATTACAAAGCGTAGTAATTATATAAATTACCGAGAATGACGGACAGACATTACAACATAATACATCCTAAAAACAGACTATGTAGACTAACTCAACAAATGTAAAATTATTCTTGAAGCGAAAAACTAGAACAATTTTACTGAGAATTCCTTATCACAGTCTTATTGAGGTCCACGTATAGATTAAGCCCTCAGCTAAGGCCTATTGCGACTTATTGTAAAACCGCCCTTGAATCTTGGTGCTTCTTATAGATTGCTACCAAAAGTGGATTTTAAGGTGTACGCCATTGTGTGCAAGGTATTAACCTTTCCCTTCATTAAGTTATTTTATAGGGACATGGTACTGCAGTTGTTTGGACTTCATCGGCTCATGGCATTCTGGCCAATTTCCTCATTCCTCACCTTACCCTGTAAACCGCATTACCGCTCCAATGGTTATTACCTAATGATTTTGAGATAACAACCAGTATTTCGTCTGATGAATTTGCATATTTAGTATGCTCTAATTTATATATCGACGAATTAAGCAACGGTTCTGCTACAATATCTTGAAGAATGAAATATCTACCATTTGTCCTTTGGTACGGGATATAGAAAAATGTACCTTTTATTTCCTTTTGTCTCAGTCTTGTTCATGGCTGTGATAATATGAGAGATGCTGAGGTATGAGTTATGCTGAATAATAGCATTAATTCAGGTTTCTCCTTATGCAGTGTTACAAGTGAAGACGGGTAAGGGTGAAGTATCGCAACATGGTGGGCACCCAGGAAAAATCCCAAGGAAGAATGGACTTGAAAAAAGTCTGACGGGACCGGGAATTTATTGGGAGACCCGGGTTCGCTTCCCGGTCCCGTCAGACATTTTTCAAGTCCATTCTTCCTTGGGATTTCAGAAAGTGTTACTCGTATACTGATTTTGCTTCATTAACGTGGGCTTGTTCTGCTTATAGCATTCTGGCTCAGTGAGGAAAGCAAGGGCAAACTACCTCACTCCTCATCTTGCTTAGTAAGCCTCATTTCCCTCTCCTAGCTCTTCGTAGCTGATGGTAGAGGGGATGAGGTCCCAACTGCCCTTCAGGTTGAATACTTTACGGAATTGTGTTCCATAGAGAGTTAGTGTCTAAAGGAACGGTAATTGATTTTTGTTGAAATAAAGAAATAAAATGGATTATAATAGGTTGACGAATGGGAGGCGAAATGTCGGCATACATACAATTATAATCTATGATTACACGGATGATAATCCCCATTCCAGTTCGTCGAGCATAAGGCCTGCGGTAAATGAAGCCCTCAGGAAACTCATTCCAAATCCGATGGAGGGAGTCTCAAAACTTGGACGTCGCAGAATTCAATGATCCCGCATCCCGAAGACAGCTTCCGCCACATCTTCCCACGCGGGACGGGACGAGCATTCGAGACGAGCAATTTGCCATCGGTGGCATCGATTCGGTTAGAAACGAAAAATGGCCCCTTGAAGAGAAAGGCCATTGTTCTCCGGTGTCTCCCAGGTTACCAATTACATTGTTTACAACGCCGGACAAGGATGATCTCGACACAAAAGGCTTCGGCCGTCGAAAAAGAGGAGGTTTACATATCTGCTTTTATTCGGGGGGGGCAAGACCCTGCACTTTCTCCACTGGTCCAATTTCCACGCCGAGAGATCCGCTCTCTCCGTGCCTCGACTAAAAAAAATCCTCAACACTTCGGCCCGTGATCTTCTCGGTGAAAAATCTCCATTTCGGCAATTACGTGCGCTCGGAAGCAACGGAAAATTTTTAATCTTCGTTTTTTTGGTGGGAACGAAAAAAATTTAGCGTGGTCAGAGAGAGATAATGGACTGACGAAGCTAACGGTAAAATTTAAGTGCTGAAAAAATTAATTACTCGAGTGACCTCGCGGTTTGAAAACAGCCGGGTTGGTTTTAGTGGAGCTGTGATTAGGGTGTTCGGATGTAAATCCAGGCGACACGCGGGAAATTGCTCTACGAAGAATCGCTACGCGACCGTTACCTTAGAGATTGTTCCGGCAACCGTACCTTGATAAATGGAGCTTTTTCATTTGTCTAATATAGCAAGACTAAGTAAAACGTACCCTTCGTCTACCTTTGTCTCTTTTGTGATATTGATAAAGCTGCTGAGGAGTAAGTGGTACTGAATGATGGAACTTACTTCAGTCACTCCTAAATGAACCCTACAGGGCTCCCGGATAGCGAAGTGGGCTACGCGCTCGACTTCGGTGAAAACGGTCCCGGGTTCGATTCCCGGTGGTGGCCTATGTGCGATATGATCTTAGCTGTCGAAGCACTTTTAACAATACTACTACTACCAGGAATCCTATAAAAAGAATTGTTCATAAGATCACTATTCCGCATTCAGACTAACTGCATTCTGGTAGAGAAAGGAAGAAAGAGAAAAGTACCTCATCCCTATTCATACATTGTAAGCCTCATTCCCTCTCCTAAAGATTTCCATGGGTAATGATGTAAGTCTTCGGAATGAAAAAGGACTTCGGCTAAGCAGACAGACAACAGTATAACCATTACAGGTTTAGAAAAAATTCCTCATTTCTTATTGTGAGACCCTTATGATAACTCAATATATTTCTTACCATTATTTAAAATATTTATTCTACTGCTTTCAAGTCATGAAAGCCTACTTTACGTACATTTCTCATAGAAAAATATAAGAACTGGTTATCCCCGTGTACTTATATGGGATAACTCATGAAATCAACATTTAACAAAAGTCTTAGTCGCCAAAGGGATGGTTTGTTTATTTCACAAAAATTTTACGAATTTAACGTGTATTTTATCAAAGTTCTTGCAATTTAGAATTTATACGAATGTTTCACGACTAAAATTAGATTCTGTGATTATTTTACTTTCTTGTGACACTTGTCCCAATTTCGTAGGACCATTGTTTCTAACTTAATTTGGTAAAAGAAACAACATCTGCAAGTCATGAAAACGCACTTTACGTTCATCTCTTATGTAAACTTATGCCTTTATAGAGAGGAGATTAGTTTTCCTGGGGTTTTCAGCATCGTAGAAACACATTGCAGTTTCTTTCAGATCTCTGATTAAAGCCGTTTCTGAGATAGATAGAGGGACGGAAAGACATTTGCTTTCTATATATATGATGTGGAACCCTTGAGAATGAGAACCCTTTGCTTCCGAAATGCGCATAGGGTGATTCTCAGAAATCGGTGATCCGGAACTTCCCGTTTGCCTCCAAACTCGAGTCCCGCGCTCCGTCTTATGGAATGTTTCTCAACCTCTTATTCATTAGGAGCCGTGTTCTAGTTTTCATTTCTTTCAACAGTTGAACCTACGAAAAATTAACTCAGTCAATTCAGAAGAATCCTAAACTCCAACCCCTTTCCTTTTATTTTCCCGTCAACCTAATTCACTTTTTCCAATCTATACCTCATCATCAACTCAGAAACGTTCACTCTTATACCGCCCATATTTCTCAGGGTCCACGTCTCACATCCCCCTGCACACAGTTCTAACTAAGGATTTAAACAACTGTTTTTCCAGATATCTCTTCCAAGGTCCTTCGTCATCAATTCCCTCCGTGTCATGAAATCTTTGGTTTCTCTTTCATTCTCTCTTATGTGCATTTTCCACTAAAAGGGAAACCACTAATTGCTCCTTCTTCATCTAAGTTACGAGTAATACAGGTACTTATCATACAGCCCTCGTATGGAACTGGGCATCCGTTCCCATAACCGACACTTTGTGGCGAGAACGAAATATAATGATAATTATAATAGTATACTATATGGCGGCTTGAGGGGTACTGATGTATAAGTAAATAAATCTTAAGCTTTCGTCGTAATCCACCTTTTCCTAGATAGTTGAGAAAACCAAATTTCTGAAAGCAAAACACACCTCCTCCATCAAGTGCTACAATATCTTATAATTTCGCTCAGTAAAAAATTGCCGGAACTTCCGTATTACCAAACTTATGATAGGGAACGATGAGTAAAACAAAGCGAAGGATGAACCCCTATTCGATACAACAACTCCTAACTTCCCAATGAGGAGAGTAATGGATACGAAACTCACCGACCGGGATGTGGCGTCCGAAGTGACACCACTTCCTTAGCAGGCCTTCCTCTGCCTCCGAAAACAAATGAATGATGGCTGTTGGTGACTCACTAGAGCGGGAGATGGTGGCAAAGGGTTAAAGGGAGGGGCTTATCCGATAGGAAGAGTTGGCTGAGGGCCCCCGTAAAGCTCTCGGGATTTATCTCTTTCATCTGCACGAATGATCTACCCCGCACTTAAATGAAGATATACACAGGCGAGTGCTCGAAATTCCATCCTTTAACCTTTGAAGGAAAGGGTAAAAATGTGGATGCCAAATATGGTCTGACAGAAGTCAAAGGCGACTATAAACTTTGTAGGAAGAATGGTCCTAGAGATGAAGGAACTTTAAGAATAGGACACTTTCGTGAGAAATATTAGTCCGAAATTTAATCGGAATTTAGTCAGAATTTTCTCCCTGAAAATTATTCAGCCGGAAGGCCGATCTGAACTTCGAATCCTACATCATCAGCAACTAAAATCACTAGAGAGGGGAATGAGGTTCAGTTTGGCAAGATGAGGAGTGAGGTAGTACGCCCTCGTGCTTTCAGACTGAGCCAAAATGCTACGAGTTCAAGTGTCCACGAAGCTCAATGATCCTCCGAATAACACTTTTAACACCGATTTTCCATAAAACTTAAAATTTTTGACAGTTGTACCATTTTCGAGAATTTTTTCATAAAATTTTGCATTTTTGATGATTCGATCATTTTTGATGATCGCCAATTGCCCTGAAGTCGTTAACTCGTAAAAGTCCATGTATAGGTCTACATGGCAATAAATTTATTCCCTTGATTTAATGTTAGTCTATTATACTGTATTATTATTTTACTACGCAGCGTAACGTGACAACATTATTGATAATTTCATAGTTTCGATAGATTATAAACAACCCCATCCAGGATAAGAATGTTATGTATACTAAGGACTACGAGGTACAGAGACGCGATGTCTTCGAAAATGACAGCTCGAGATGGTATGATCATAAGAAAAGACACTTAAAATTCCCATTTTCCAATATACGAGAAATTATCCCAACTGAAAACATTCCAACGCCAGATATCAAAGTGCAAATTGATTGCGTTAGTAAACAAACCAAACTGATATTGACGGAAAGGATGAGCTCTGAAGACAAACACGATAACTGCGGCGGGACCTTTCCCTTGGGCGCAAAACACAAGCTTCCAAAGACGCCGACAGGACTTCGGATCGTTCCAAAGCGATGATCCAAGGAAATGACTATATGAATCACTCGAGTAAACCCATAAATTCTCGCATGAATATATCATATATACGTCGAGATTTCCTTCCAAGTAAGAACTGCTGATGAACATCCCTGTCTCTTCTATTTAGGAATTCACCACTGAACCTGTTTTCTTAAGGTCTGACTCTTCCTTTTGATTCACTCAGTTTCTCTTCCAGGTCTATATTATACGTAATATAACGATATTATTTCACCGTTTAGGATGAAATATATCAAGCAAGGTAGCCATTTGGCAATGATCAACATAATACTCTTTCGTAAGGAAATCGATAAAAATATAAGCAAATATTCGCTATATAAGTAGTGCCTTATTGACACAGATTTGCGACACACTATGTTCAACTTTTAGTTATGACTTAAGTCTATTCCATTTTCTAGCATCATATTTTTTCCTACGCTAACGGGCTCAGGATAGCTGAAATTGTACCTTTATCACAGTATTAGAAAAAACAAAAGGGCAATTACAAAACAAGAAGTTTGAGGACAAACCTTACCAAACTGTTTGTAACAAGCAATCATGTCTTCTTAACAACGGACAAATCGTCAATAATAGAGCAAAGTCTTTCAAATCCAAGAAATTTGGAAAATTTTAATTAAATTTTCTATAAAACCAAAATGAATGCCATACCTAGTTCCCACGGACAAAAAAAAATATTCCATTTATTAAGATACAGCGACAGCTGCAGTTATAACACATCAGGCTTGATTGCTAAGTCGATTAAAAGGGATGAATTCGCTTAAAATGTACCATACTAATCATCTTTGATCAAACTATCACGTTTAATCGCAAACTGCAAAAAAAACTTCAGATTGCATACAAATTGAATACCCAATGGTACGATAAACATTAACCAAAGGCAATGAATATAATTTCAACTGAGAAGAAGGAACTCTAATCTAGAAACGATAATCAACAGTTCCTTTCGGCGATAAGAAAAATACTGGATGAAAATTTCCTCCGGAGAAACGCTAATGTCCAATGGGCCAACAGCTGTGGAGTCTTCTATGGGAGAATCTGATAAGGCGACCTTTATAAAACTCGAGGAAAAACAAAAGAGACGCATTGCGAACTGTTCCTCTCCAATTTTCACTCGTAAATCATGGGCCGCGAAAGCCCCGAAGGCCACTAATCCGATTTGGACCACCACCGGAAACGGCAATTTCTTCACCCAGATCTAAATCGAATTAATTACTATATTTCCTCTGTAGGGACACACAATTCTACGCAGGAATCAGACGAAAAAAGAGCAGAAATCTTTGGACACAAGTGCATCATTCAAAGACTGACTTGCAAAATTAGGGCAGTGTGACCACGGCCATCCCCTGGGGGGCAAACGAGAATCCGGGAGATAATTATAATAATAATAAAGGACTTTATTCAGGGCGAGATTGAGACTAACAAGTCTCTTCTTCCATCAAACCCTAATAAGAGTACACTTAAGGTATAATCACATAATATTAAGGGACAAGGATACTGAAGTGAATGCACAGATATATAATATGAAACAGTTACATTTAAGGCAAGGATATTTTCATGAAAAATTATATTTCTTAGAAAAATATTGGAAGGTGGAGGTCTTGATATTTTATACTACAGTATATACATACGGGGTATCCAAAAATCCGATTGATGAAGAAATTGGGTAGATAAAGATTATAAATTTTATTGTTATTCTTATTATGCTTAAATGTGGCGTCCGAAGTGACACCACTTCCTTAGCAGGCCTTCCTCTGCCTCCGAAAACAAATGAATGATGGCTGTTGGTGACTCACTAGAGCGGGAGATGGTGGCAAAGGGTTAAAGGGAGGGGCTTATCCGATAGGAAGAGTTGGCTGAGGGCCCCNGATTAAACAAATTCTGTAGATGTTAATGACGGTATGCGGTTTTCCGAGATGCACGACTTTTCGTGCCAAGTCATCTAACCCATTTCCTTGTTTATTTTTTAAGGGCAAAATTGAGATTTATTAGTTCCTTCTTATATCCAACCCTTAAAGAGTACCTATAGTTTGTGAAAAATTTGAAAAGAAGTTGAGAATTAGAAATTATCACTTTCAACCCCTACTCTCAGATCCAGTTTAAACATGAGCAAATCTCTCGTGAAAACTAAATGCAAAAGTAGTCTACGAAAAAAATCCTCCAATCTGCAATTGACCGAGAGAAAGCTTTTTACATATAAAAATGGGTGGCATCACCTTGAATAGCATTTGAATAAAATATATCTAGGTTACCGGACCATATCTTAATGTTATTTTCAGCTCACACCCTAACAACCCCAAATCGCCCGCTATATCCGGCAGCGAGTTGTTTTAAGAATCGGAAGAGAAAGGTGTTGGTTTTCAGAATAAGAATTCAGTGAAATGAAGTATTCCGAACCCTTTATTAAGGCATCTGCGCTTCCCTAAGTTAAGTTTTCTTCCAAACTCTGACCCTAGCAACCCTTTAACGTAGATCTCCTGACATAACATATATTCGGGGCACTCTTTACTTGTTTAATACGAGAAACTCCGCAGCGAATAAATATCACCATGTGACACACATGATTAGGGGATTTTTTTTACATTCATTTCTTTACACTTACAACTTTGAGCGCAGCGCACACGTCAAGAGATGTTCTTTGGATGGAGTACTTAGCGTATACAGCCACAACATAACTGCTTCATGAAAAGGTCATTACGATAGTAATCACCTTCCAGTGTTGCTTCTATATTCTGTTTGAATTAAAACCCAGGACGTGATGAAGAGGAGGGCTTAGTGATCCCCACGCGGATACGAGCTAATCGGATAATCGTGAGCCATATCTACTCAAGCCTAGAAAAGATCTCATAGATGTGTATAGAACAAGCCAGGGAAATTCCCATTAAGACGCTATGATATGAAATCTGCGAGCGTTCAACGATTTTTCCGATATAAAGAGATTAGAGGCTTTTCTGAAACCCAATCTCATTATAATTGTAAACCTTTTCATTCCTTTAATTTAGTTTTTCGTATTTCACAAATTCTAATAGAAGAAGCTCCAGTCATGCAAGCATTTGTTATGAGTCCTGGATTCCGCGACATTATTTATTATTGAGTTATAAAGACCATGCAGGAAATTTTCTAACATATTTCCTACTTGATCATTCATCTTATAGCACACTTTACGATTTATAAGGAACATTATTTTTTTCTCGAAAGAAATAACGAATCGGTGAAAAAATTAATTTCGCCATTTACTCCGAAAGGGGTTCTTATGTGTTAATTGAAGTTGGAAAGATAGAAAAAGGATACGTCAAAACAATTTTCTGTAATTTACTAAAACTGGTGGAATCAAGGAAAATACTTTTGATTGTAGTGAAGAAAATATAGAATTTTTTGAAATATCAAATACTCCACGTATTAAGGTAATTTGATAATTCTGAAAGCTAATACGAGCCAAAAATTCACCTATCTATAAGCGTCGATTCTTCGAGAATTAAATAACACGTAGTTAGCAGTTAGATGAAAAGATGAAAAGTTAACACGATTTCAGAAATGTCTCTATTCGTCAAGAAGACATCTTTTAAGCATTCGACCATTTTTTAGAATATATTACTAGATAGCAAATGGTTTAAGGTCAAACCTCTAGGTTTAACCGCCAAAATATCGGACCATAAGTTTAGACTTTACGTTGCTGTGTGCTGTGAATATGATATAACAGCGAAACTGTTTGTAGAAACGCGCAATGTTTATGGTAGTGAGAAAAGTTTCGAGAATGTTGATGAAATGGCTGATGATTTATATCATTCATATGACCTACAATTGTTTTATTAATGGTTTGAGAGTCACCTTGGAGTCCTGAGCAAGACTGAACGATGCATGCGGCCCTCATTTGAACGAGGCGTTAGAGAGGAGTAATTCAGAGCACATTTCCCTCTATTAATAAAGTTTTCTGTTTGGTGTCACAGGTCGGTACGTCCTAACCTTTTGCCCTCTTGCGCACACAACTATATTGGTCAGACTTAGCGGAGCAATGAATCATACACTTCCATCGGAATACGTATCGGTGAAGAAAGGAAGCAATGTCTCGAATATAAACTTGAATTCATTTCTCAATTGTGATCTTTTTAGATGGCAAAAAATAATTAGTAATATAATGATGATGATAATAATAATGTATTTATTCAGGCGAATGTTAGTTTATTGCGACCACTCTTACAATTAACCTCCTAAAGACAAACACAAACAACCAACCTTAAAACAGCATTTGAACCCAGGACCTCGGCGTTGCTAGGCTATCACGCTAACCACTACACCACCGAGGCCGGCATGTACTGAGTAAATATTAAATCAAATTAGATTTCTTGGATATTCAAGATGACACTAAGACCAAGTTCGAGGCAAAATTTCACTAATTTTTAATAAACGAAGGGATAAAAACGGACCAATTTTAACGTTAAAAAAATCGGTGAATACATATAGATTTAAGTATTACGGAGAAATTCTTGAGTTCACTATCCAATACGTTAGCACAATAGACGTGAAAAGGATACTATGAATATATCCGAGGGTCACCATCCAATAGGGTACAGGAGTGACTCAATCACAGGAATGACTTTACTGTGGAATCAACGCTTGGATCTTGTGCAGGGTAGAAAAGAGGGGAATTGCAGCCCTTGAAAAGTGGTACTACAAAAGAACACTTAAGGTCAAAAGGGTAGATAAGGCCGCTAATGAAGAGGTACTGAGCCGAATTGGAGTGCAGAGATACTTGCGGCGAAATTTGGCTAAGGGAAGAGATAGGCTGATAGGTCACAACTTGAGGCACTGAGGATTGCTTTAGTCTGTGCTTGAAGTATCGGGGATAAAAATTGCAGGCGAAGGCTAACGAATGAAAATGGTGAGCAGAATGCATTGCAACCATCGAATGCAATTGATACTTAGAGAATAGTGACGTGAACCAGAGCCGCGCCGTCCTATGGGTGCAAGGGGGTCACCGCACCCGGGCGGCGGCATCTAAAGGGCGGCAAGAGAAGGTAGCCAATCATTATTATTATAACAACATTATTTATTGTTTTCTGTGTGATAAACAGGACTTATATAGGAGAGATTATGATGTGAAATTAAAGATTGGCTAACGTAAAAGTATTACGGTTAACTCAAGACGAGAAAGGAATATCTGTGCAGTTGATTTAATCGAAGAGTTGGAATCAATAAAAAATTTTCTAATACCAAGAATAAATCATCTTCAGGTTTCGGAATATATATATTCTAGAGATTTGATCGGAGTCTTTCCCAATTTGCAAATGGCTTTGCGAGTTTTATTAACAATTCCGGAAACCGTTTCTGGTTAGTAATAGTTGATAATAAAAAGTAATGTGAAATTTTAACTCATAATGACCATTCACTATGTCACCATACGGAATGGATTAATTCTGTCGGCATAATCAATCTTTACCAATGTTTTTTAACCAGTCTGCACTGGAAAACGAAGTCATAAAACACTGGTTTTACAAAATAATTTTTACCTGCACATCAGGGTATGCGTGGCTGACGGGCCATCCGCCAAAGTTTCTACAATCATTTATTCAGAACCAAATTCTCAAGGTTTTTCAGTAAATATTTTGTTCCTTAAACCATTTCTTCATAGACAATACTTTTTTATGATGAGAATCAATTAGTTCGCATTACAACGTAAATGGGAGATTGTTGGTCACAATACTTAAGTTCAGCCACTCCCCATGGAAATCCCACCCCCATGCGGAATTTCTGGGAGCACACCTGTTATTAATCTAATAATGTTCACTAGTCTTCTAGCACAGGATATAGACATATGTATCTTTCATTTACTTATGCCCGAGATTTGTTCACAGCTATGAAAATAAAGACTCTACACTGCAATAATTGACGTTCAGTATTTGCAATCTTCCTAGTCACCGCAAATTTAAGGCCTTGTAAAGTGTCACCATGCAGTCATTTTTCTGCATTTATGCCAACCTTTTCCGCTTTTGGTGTTATGACTCGGTAAAAATAGCAATCGCGAATTACCTCACTCCTCATCTACCTTGGTAAGCCTCATTACCATTGAAGAGCTTTTGGTAGCTAAGAGGAGAGGTATAGAAAACACATCGGAATAATAGGCCATTGGATTCGGATTTGCAACTGCATCGAGTCAGATTCAACTCGTGAAGATCTCGGCAAAAACTGCGTTTATCAACCAATGCCCTCAAGGCGTCTTTTTTGCAGCAAGAGTTCAGATGAATTTTCTCTTTTATGTGGAGTCAAGCGCTTACTCACGCATGCTCTCGAACATGCAAAAAGCCATTGTGTTAATTTGGGCTCAAGGTATTCCGCAACACAGCGCGAATGACTTGAAACGGCTTTCCTGACGCTAGTTGAATTAAAATCGTCTGGGGAAATCATTGGTCTCACTACGAAAGGATACTTTCGGTTTACTTGGATTCGGTGGGGCTTATTACATGTAATCCTCGAATTTTCATACACATATCCTACGTTAGTTATGTTCTGTTTCTTCCTATTGGTGGGAATTCAAGTGTTAGTCAAGTCATTTCCCCGTAAGGATTAAGGAAAGGTTTGAATACTTTGCAGGATAAAGTCCTGCGGCTGATCCCAAAGGATTTTTTCACACTTGTCATTCCTTTATTTCCCCTTATTCAATAAAAAGAAACAAAGAGAGTTTGTGATTCGATTGTGTAATGATACTAAAAATTTCTAATAATAACTACATAAATCAGTTTATTGGTTCCTGTCAGCAACCCAATTCTAAAAATGCAATACAGTTTGCAAGGAATTAATCAGTTTTATCGATTATGGGGTTCAATTTGAGATAAGTATAAGGTATATTGAGCTACAATTTTTCTAAATAACTCCATCTCTAAACTTTCTCAATTACTCAAGTCTTAAAAATAATGATGGATGAAATGAAAAGAAAATTGGAACACGGCTGTTACTATAATGAGTTAGAGGTTTAAAAACACTCTGTAAGCCGTATTTCGGCAAGCGGAACTCGCTTTAAGAGACAAACGGGAAGCTCCGGATTCTTCGGATGGGGACCACCATCATTAGGGTGTCTCCACAAATTCCTCCGTGGAGCCCCCCTGATGATGGAGGCTTTGTCTCTGAAATGTACATTGGGACTTCCCAAATATCGGTAATCCTGAGCTTCCCGTCAGTCTCTTAACGCGAGTTCCGCTTGCCGAAATACGGCTTACAGAGTGTTTTTAAACATTTAATAAACATGGATGATATTTCCAATATTCCACTGGCATATACAGGGGGAACAACATGGTTACATACCTCCACTAAAAAAAATGAAAGTAGAGCTTCATCTAAGACCTAACTACTTTAACTCTGTTCTGAAAATGTGAAATATTTCTCCTTAAAAATTTACTAAATTTGACGTACAGAAAAACTAATCAAGATGTGTTAGTCCGAAATTGAACCTGGCTAAGAAGAGGCCTTAAATTCACGTAAACTTTGCTTTAGGGATTCATTTATGTATACTTACCATCTTAAAACATCTGAATACGCAACTGGATCCCCCAACCAACCGTAAGATAACAATATTTTCTTCGATTTCACTCCTTTGATCAACATATCTTATTCACCATTATCTTGACACCATTTAGAATCCTAATGTATCTCTAGAAATAAAATATTCACACATACGTTCAAGAGAAAATACACCTCGTACAGAAGAATTGATATCATAAAATATGTGTAATAAGTTAACGAGAAAAGAGTTGAAATAGGGGACAAAATTAAAGAGTCCAAAAATCTAAATTGATTACTCGAAAAGTCAAGGGAAAATTTCGGATCAAAATTAGATTGTTCACTTCATCTACTCAATAGTACTTCCCGATGGGATCTTACGATACGTGCCCCCCCTGCCACACGCCGAAAGGCAGCTTGCAGGGTATTTATGTAGATGTATGTGGAGATCGTGTGGAGCAAAGCTCGTCAAAGCGGGCCTGTTAGCCGTCATGTACAGAATTATACATCGGACATACACAAGGCCGCATTTTTGAGGGTTTGAAAACGTTTACGTACGTACGGCTAAAGAATCACAACATATGTCTCTGTTTAGCTAAACAGTTTAACGAATTCTTAAACGGCTTAAGAGCGTAAGTGATGGACAAATAAAAAACACGCAGACAAAGCAAAAGAATGAGGTTAGTCATTCGTACACTGTGGAGGTCATAGGTGATTCTGAAACATGCTTATTTCGAGTAAACTTAGGAAACTACTGTATAACTTACTGAGCATTTTCAACTTTCTTCAGCTGGTCAGGGACGATAAGTTCTCAAAGATCTTAAATTCTTAAATAGGATTCTGCGCGCTGTACTGCATACATACCTGTAAATAGAAGGATGAATAAAATTATTCAGTGATACCACATTTTTGCTCATAGTTTACGTCTAAACTAAGATACGCACAAATATCATTGTTACTATTATACAATTCCGCCGCAGGATGACAATAGGTCAGGTGGCGACGCGTCGCGACGTTACATTACTCATATTCTACAACTAACATACATTACATTAAATTACTACAATTATACTACATTACATTACTATATTCTACTATGTTCTAACTTATGTCTACTGATTACAATATTTTACAAGACTTACAATTGATATTTTAAACAGATACAATTCCATAATACAATTGAACATTCATTTTTACAATTTAAAAAGCTATATTACATATTTAAATTACATAAAAATTTAATTTAATTTAAGCAGCTATGATATATAATTATATTATTCTAATAGATATATAATAATTATTATATAAATACATATAAATAATAAAATGTATATAAATGATATTTCCTTACCGTAAATCAACATTACGTTGCATGGTAACAGTCAACATTTACATTAAAGTAATCGTTACTGCTACAATTCAAATCTCACTATACGTCTGAATTTAAATTGATGAGTAAAAATAGGATTCGTATTTATTTTGCATAAGTTTCAATATACCATAATATAATACTTCAAGATAACAATCGTATTATATTTTCACTGAATACGCTTTTTTCATGGTAATATCATACATTCAAATGCATGATTGTATGTAACTAAGTTTCTTCAAAGTACGAGAAGATATTCACTTTTAGTTCATTAACGTAATTAATGGCTATGAAAGAATGCTGAAACTTCTCCATTCCTATTTTAGGATAAACACGATATTCGGTAATTAAGTAATTAAAATTCATAAAAAATTAACATACTAACTATAACAACTTACTTGCTCGTTATGGGTATACCTCCAAAAGAAGCTCAATTACTTTTCGGATAAATACAACTTAACAATCGTGAATGTATAAAGCAGCTGGGCAAAAACTATAACGGGTCGCTATACTTTTTTTAAAACCCGCTAATATACATCACTAGCATTAATAACTAGTGTTTATTAAACGATTAGGAATTTCATAAATTTTACTAGTTGCCAAGGTGCTGTGTTACCCATAGCTTAATTCGGTTCGAATCAATAATTAATCCATAAGGAAGTTAAGAAATAACAGAATTTGCGAGAAACATACTATGCTCTTGACTTTTCGCAAACAGCGGCCCGCCGACCCACGAGTTATGCCACCTGCCCGCGCGCCCAGAAAGAAATTCTGAGCGCCACTCTAATAATGTTTTAAAGAAAGTGTCCAATACAGACCAAGGCCGAATATAAATGCAACAAACAAACAAGAGAAATGACCTTCAAAGGTGAAGTCTCGTGATAAGAAAAGCAGGATTTTCCTATCAATTAAATTGCAAATTATTTCTTGAAACTGCTTCCAATCCTTCGGAAGTCGCTAAGGAAAAGCGTAGGACCCAATACGACCAGAGATTTCACACTGCGATTACAACAATCAAAAGGTAATACAGACGGAAGGAGACGTTTCGTAAACAATGAAACGGAGGAAAATATTAGCAATGAATGGAAACCACGCACTTAATTACGGCCTTCATCATGATCGAAAACACCCCGATTCTGTTGTTAGCCCGAGGTCAAGAAATCTTAAAATTATACCCCAGAATGTAATGACTGAGAGTTGTCCTTGGTATCGAGGAAGGAAGTTTATATAAAAATTCTGCTTTCTTGGACCATTTAAAAGGACACACGAATACATCAATCACGCAATTCCCATTAGGGTTCAGCACGTTATTACGCTGATTAGCACACAGGTACAAGTAAATTTATATTCATATATTAACTTCTTTCTAAATAACTTTGACGTCTTCGACTTAGTATTAGGATAAATTCAATGAACCTCCATCTAATAACATTGATAAAGCTGATCACCAATAATGAACGCATCAATTTCCCTTACTTTATCTCCGCACTTAGTACTTTCATTGCTATATTGATACTGATCTGTTTTGGAACCGTATTATTGTTTTTCATAATGCCATTTTTCGGATTATTTTTAATGAAACTTTAGTTCTAGGTTAGCGGATATAGTTTCGGCCTTCACCTGGTAGTACTCCATAACCAATAAAACACAAATGGAGAGAATGAATTATTTATACTGAACCACACAAAATTTCCGTAATGATAATAATTGTTGTAATATTTTGTGTGGTTCATTATAAATTAATTAATTCTCTCCATTTGTGTTTTATTGATTTTTAGTTCTAGGTGTTATGTCAATGAAATAATGTATCTGTACCATTCTGTTTGCTTTTCAGATGTGATTTAACCTGCCTTTCCCTTAAAACTTAGGTATCTTTCGGTAGGTTTCGCAGGTTTTACACAACTCCCTTCCAGTGGGTGTTTTCCTGCCGTTGTAATGTTTTTTTCCTAAGTGCATACGTTTTTAAACCCACAAAGTAATTTTATTCTTTGCACATTTTTCAAGCTCTCTTTTAAGCTGCATTTGACGAAGGTTTAGATGTAAGAAGAGATTTGATAGTTTAAATCTTACCCTAATAAAGTAGCATAAGTACTAAACTCCATAAAAACATACCTATATTATCATTCATCTCACGAGCATACGCCTTTCATACATAAACAACTCGTAACGTATGTTTAGAACGCTTAATTTCGTGTAAAGACTTGTAGCTAATTACCTGAATTTTACTTGAGAAAATTAAAAAGCAAATGTATAAAGTTTACTGAAGAATTATGGATGAATAACATGAAACAGTTTGAGCTTGATCCTTAATGATAATCTCGATTAAAATAAATTGATATTTCATCACCCAATGTCAAGTAATAGCGGATATAATAAATGCAGAGTCATAAGTAATAGTAATATCAAAAGTATATAACGATTAATTACCATAATAATAAAAGTAAACTGAATAAAAAAAACAATGATAAAGATAAAAAAGTAAGTAATGACTATAGTAATCAGTAAGGCAATCAGTAAGTAATTAAAACAATAATGAATATTTTGTGATGAAAATGATAATAATTATATAAAATCATAACAAGTAATAACAATAATAACAGTAAACAATAAATAAAAACAACAATTATAAAGGTAATAATGTATGTAATGACTATAACAATAAGGTAATTGTTAGGTAATTACAATAATAATAGGTAAATAATTATTAGTAGTAATAATAAATATGGCAACAATGCTAACACTCACAATAAACAAATGGAGCAACATCTCATTTCTTCGCTATTATTTTTTTACATTAGAGAAATCGACTTCTCCAGCTGAACAGAAATTTTCCATTTAGATTAACATACTAAAACACACCGGAAACATATTTCGATATTGCGTCCAATTGTAGACATTTGAGGAGCACCAACTCTCTCTCTCTGTTTCATTCAGAAGGAAACGGACCCTTTTTCGAAACACTCGATTTCGACAAAGCTCTCGTAGATTCTTCCTTATTCAACACCCTTTTACATATTAATGAGGATTTAATTGAAGCAGCCGTTGCGCCATTCGCTCACCCGACCATACGCACTTCCGCGCCCGTTTTTTTCTTTTAGTTTTAATCTAGAGTCAGTTCCTTATGACTTCGCCGACCGCTTTTCATTTTCCGCCCGCGCTGGGGCGATTTCGCTGCCCAAACTGAGAATCGCTCTACACGCTGGAGAGAGAAATGCGAAAACCTGAGGTTAGAGCGAAAATTAATGTGGTTCCATTTCCTCGTATTAACAAAGTTCTCCTGTAACAGGCGCATGCATTGGATGCCCAGATTTCACAAAAGTAAACTTTCATCCTGCTTTTTAATATATTTATATAATAAATCACGAAGAAGACAATACAGTATATCGAGGTATTGTCTCGTCAAATATACAATATGATATTGAATACAATACGAAAAATAAGACAATATATAAATTACTTATCTAGACAATCAAAAAATGTAAATATATAAGATGAATTGGCAGGAAAAACTATTCCTTTATACAATGTTATCAACTCACTAACTATACAAAGATTCCATAAAAACTGAGGAAGATATATCAGTAATAAAATGCCGTACCAAATACACTCATATTATTTAAAATAATAGATTATCAATCAAATAATAATAATAACTTTAATGCAGAAAGGGAGATCCCAATTACATCTGTTGAATGATAATTATTATTAACACACACACAAGAATTGCATAACCAGATAAATCCTACTAGTCGGGACTCGAACCCGGGATCTTTGAGTCGGAGTACAAGCATGCTAACTGCCCCGCCATCGCGATCGGTCGCTTATTGAATAGTGAGTCCAGTTCACGCACTTGAATATAAACACGCCTCATTCTAAGGGAGCGTCAATGCAAAGACCGGTGACATGACTTACCAAATTACTCTTTTGTATTCTAGTCACAGAGTAACAGACTAGAGTTTGATAGGGTTGTTGACGTTAATGCACACCCTTCCGTAGACTTCTTTCGGCTTGCAGAGTGACCACGTAGACATTGGAGGAAAGAGGAGACAGGTGGCGATGGATTTCATGTCACGAAATCATACAGAAATATAGTAGTAGTAGTATTGTTAAAAGTGCTTCGACAGCTGAGATCATTTCGCACGTAGACCCCCACCGAGAATCGAACCCGGGACCACCTACACCTACGTTGCCCACTTGTCCACCCGGGAGCCCCACATATAAAGATTTCAACGATTATCATAAGGGGGGGAAATAGCATTTAGTTATCAGGTCCATATTTCTATCACTGAATATTGTTTCCGGTCATAAAGAGCGAAAATTTTGATAACATCTACCAATTTTTCGTAAAATGATACCTATTTGATAAATCGATATCGATAATATTCGATAAATCGTCCCCATGACAACCACTGCTGATTATTGAATTCGATTTCGATACTGTAAAGGTGAATGAATCATCAGAATATCTGCTACAAATAACGAATTCAATGTTTCACTGTAGTCAATAATAACTACTACACAGCAAATGCATCTTAAATTAATAAAAAAAGAATTAGTGAAAATTTAGCCTGTACTTTTTTATTAAGAAGTTTTATTTAACATTAGCCAACTCTAGATGATTAATTATTATTAATATAATCATAAATAAACTGCGGTTAGTAGTAACTGGTGGCAGTCTTACACCCATATTATTACGTGATATATACACTATAAATACATGATAAAAACATAATATATATTCATCACCTACGTGCTAATTGTATACATATACATAAATATTAAATACGAGTATATTGTGAGCAACAGACAGATAATTTTGTATGATAAGTAGGCAGCTTTTTCTGGAATTTTCAGAGTTCAGGCAGGTCTTCTCGGCTACCGTAACGGTCATGGTGTAGATCCCCCCCGTAAATCACCCTGTCAAGTAATCTACATCTACGTATACACCCTGCAAGCCGCCTTTCGGCGTGTGGCAGGGGGTTCATGCACCAAATCCTTAATTTCATAGATGAAGAGTTTCATTATGATAAGGGTAAGAAAATAATTTTAGATACATTTTCGGGGTTTTGATTAAATATCATCGCGTAATATATAAGATTAGGAAGATAAACCCAAATAACACCAATGAATTCATTTTCTACTGCGAGAGAAACAAGTGAATGTCTGTAAAGTATTCATCCCAAAGGCAGGTGTGGACCTCATTCACTCTAACATCAGCTATGAAGAACTAGGAGAGGGAAATAAGGCTTACTAGACAAGATGAGGAGTGAGGTAGTTTGTCCTTGCTTTCCTCAATGAGCCAGAATGCCATAAGCAGAACAAGCCCACGTTAGTGAAGCACAATGACTCTACGAGTAACACTTTTCCTAATATTACATAAGGAGAAACCTTAATTAATCCATGATCCATCCATTCTGCAAGAATCATACCTCAGTAGCTTTCATATTTTCACTGCCATGAACAAGACTGAGAGAAAAGTATTTAAAAGATACATTTTTCCCTATCCTGTACCAAAAGACAAATATTTCATTCCTCAAGAAATGGTAACAGGACCTAATCAAGTAACAGCACATAAAATACGAAACTCTTTGAAGGATGGGAAAAGTGTGGGGGTAATACGGTCAAGAGCCTCTTCCGAACACCTGAAATGGCACACAGATAACAGGGAAGCCGTTCACCGAAGGCCTTCGAATTCATTGAACGTCGAACGGTACAGGCCACCCACGCTCTCATGGGTGAGGCGACCGTGTTTACCTGTGAGACGTCTGCCTCACTCCCTGAGGAATATCGAAAGACAAGCCGAGGCCGTGAGTCACGACAAGGAAGTATGCACTAGTTCTACAATAGCGTGAAGATCGGCCAATTCGCTAAGATACAATGTTGAAAACAATACGGATGAACTGAAGACATTTTACAATTGTGCTGTGACCGATCTCACCAACTTTTTCGAAACGAATTTTCCTTCCCATATATTCAATCTATTGCAACTATCGTCGTCGTGTAGACACCTAATGTCCTTAGTTTAAATAAAAACAAATAAAATGCTCATTTCGTTGCTGACAATTATTTCTATTGTAAAATTAAATTAGAAACGACTGTCGCACGAAATTGTAAGAACCGCCATAAGGAAGAAAATTATACAAATAAAATGCTCATTTCGTTGCTGACAATTATTTCTTTTGTAAAATTAAATTAGAAACGACTGTCGCACGAAATTGTAAGAACCGCCATAAGGAAGAAAAGTATACAAAGATGACAATTTTTATCATTGAATGCCGTTTCCGATCCAAAATCACAAAAATTTTGCTAAAATTTTCAAAGAAAATTGGGCAAATAGGTACGTTGCTATCGATAACATTTAGGTTGCTGCAACAGTTGCTCCGACGTTTGTACTAATTCAGAGTTCAACAATGACTATCGCCTAAGCGACTACCGACAAGAGTGAGAGATATCCGATAAACTTCGAAATAAATTACAAATTAAGGATATTACCGAAAATTCAACTGTTTGATGAACGAGAGAGAACTTGCACTATGGTAATGGAAAATCGCAAATAATCTTATGAAAACTCTCGATTGACTCCTGGGATAGCACTGCGTCTTCCTAAAGATTACAATGGTTTTCCTCAGCCTTTCACAATGTGCAAATCTAAGGCACTGTACTGGACAGGAAATGTTACCGTCATTTGTGACTGTAAGGACAGCTATAATCTATTAAATTTATCTTCACGGCTGAGGAGGAGGTGCAAGAAAAATTACGTATTTTGGGTTTCAGAGAATTATTTTTTATGGAACTCTAGGGAGATACTGAACGACTACGAGTTTACAAATACGTCGCTTCGATCTACTTGTCGTTGATTGGTCTCGCTTCCCCGCGCCCTAAATGACGTCATTTTTCTTGCTCCCCCTCCTACTCAACCGCGAAGATAAATTTAACAGGCTATAGCATAGAATAACACACTTAATGATAATTCCAAAAATGAAGCATTTTCATGCAACTCTAAATAATTATTTTTAAATAATAAAAGCCGTACGNTGGAAAGACCAATCACGGAAGGACGGAGGGGAGGGAAGAGCGCCATATAAGGAGGACCAAAAGACAGACTAACTCATCTTCGACCTGAAGAAGCCTACTGCAACGTAGGCGAAACGTCGTCGCTGCTGCTACGTACATCGCGGTGGAATCCCGAAAATATATCATGGAAACAGCCGATCGCCGCGGAAACCTTCGACCTTACATCGTATTAAATGTATGTTATTAATTCATTAAATGTATGTTTAAATAATGAAAGCGAAAAAAAGCCGTACAGCCGATTATCAAATTACATTATTAAAGAAGTCTTCACGGGTGGACAACCGGGTCAGTTCTTCGGTAAATACCGACGTTTCGGCGACGCCCTCTGTCGCCATCTTCAGGGATGTCGATTGTTCGTCTTTGCGGGTGGACAACCGGGTCAGTTCTTCGGTACAGATTGTACAATCGACATCCCTGAAGATGGCGACAGAGGGCGTCGCCGAAACGTCGGTATTTACCGAAGAACTGACCCGGTTGTCCACCCGTGAAGACTTCTACAGCATTATTCACCGGGAAAACATCAAATCCTACATTACATTATTAAATGTAGCTGATTCGCACCATTCTTCCCCTCTGAAATATCGGATCCGACTCCACATCATTCACATCATCTTTCATAAGAAATGGGAAGTTGATTGTGCATCGCTAGCAGGCATCATTTCTTTTGCAAGATCAAATCAGAAACAACTGTCGTTCAAGATGTTCAAGTCAAGATGAGCATCACAAAAAAGTGCACTTCATGAAGGAAAATGTTCTAAAATTTTGAGGTTGTAAACAAACTGTCCCCCTGACAACTGATTCCATTGTTGAATCCTATCTCCTGCCTTTTCACACAAGAATACATTGGAAATTGAGGCCCGATGGGAAATGTTGGTTCTGGAGAAATAGGATTTCTATATTTAATTCTATCTCTTTTTTCCCCGTTGAGAATCAACGGGCACTTCAGCTAGGATTTGATATTACCAAAGTCTAACTTTTGTTGACTTACAAAACAAAGGAAAATTGCTTTTTGTACTGGAAACTGTCATTTACGACTTAGAATCGCTAGAGGTGGTAACCTTCAAATAACATAACAGAAAAGTACGTCCTTGTGACTCTTCGAAGCCATTGATACTTCAAATAGACCTTGGAAAGGGTTGTTAAACGTGAAGTATGGAAGCAAATGATGACTCATTGAAAATAAAATGGCCAATGGAAGCAGTAGTAAAAGAGGACTTTAAGGTTTCCTTTCTTGTAACATCTCGGATAAGAGGGTGAAATAAAATAAAATATCCCATTGAGCTGAGCTCGGCATGGATATGAGGCAGAAAACTTCCGATAAAACGTTCCGATAACGTAAAACGGAAACGCTGGATTATGATACATAAATAAAGCATCGAAAAATGCATATTGTCCGTTAATAATCTCATATATATCACATCTGGGAAAGGAAGTCTTTCAAGTTCCGTATTGGAAGCGAGTGATATTTCTCGTTCAGCTTTTGCGAATGGGCTTCCTGTATTCGCTGACGCATAAAAGCCGTCCGGAAATAAAACCTTTTATTCATTCCACCGTTGTGCATACGTTAATCCTAATTCGGTAAATCCCCTTACATTCATCAAGGAATCACGCATGGTTAGGCAGAAGAGCAAACGTATGGATTGGCACAGTCTTCAACAATAACAACAATAACTAGAATAGACAATTGTAAACAACAATTGATTGTTGAAGCTGAATTTTCACTTTAAACTCACACAACAATAACTGCGTCGCATCGAATTCTTGGAAATTCAACCATTCATTACTAAACGATATCTCGAACACCTAACTTGCATCCTGCAAGCATTTGTAAGTTTTTAGGAGACAAAGTAAGACATGATCTGTTTCTTCGACTCTTTTGGTATGGACCTGCACACACCGGAAGGACCAGCACGATCGACAGGGCCCCAAATACACTAACTCAAACGGCTCCACCATTCCCTTGTTCGGGCCTAAGAAAGGACCTCTCCGTGTCTCACAGGTGGCCCTCAAGGGACCTTGAGTATTTTTCATTTTTTAATATAAAACCAGGATCATTTTATCCTCAGAGAAAAGGGTATTATACTCAATAAATATATTGTATGCTATATATAATACGTCAAGAAGAGAAAGAGAACGCAACGCCTGGGAAAGGACGATGACAGGAGAGACAGACATCGTTCTTAATTTGAGATCAGTGAAATGGATGTGAACAGGCCATGTTGAGAGAAGAAACGACAACCGATGGACATCAGCAGTTCTCAACTGGGCACCAAGAGATGTGAAGAGACCAAGAAGAAGACCAAAGGACCGATGGAACAGAGACATCATTCAGCATTTAGGGGTAACATGACAACGAGAGGCTCAGAATAGAGAGAATTGGGAAGCGCTTGGGGAGGCCTACATCCGACTTCGGATTGAAAATGGCTGATTACGATGATGATGTAATATGTAATTTAACTTTCCCTCAGTCCTGTTCCTGACTGAGACAATTCAAAAGTTACTGATGTATGAGTGATCTTTGATGGCATTCATTCAACTTCAACGCTATGAAAACGTTACGCACAGGGTAATACGAGTACTGTTAGTATGTGATTTTTTTCCACTTGTAGCATTCTGATTTTGGGGGGAAAGCAACGGAAAACTACCTTACTCCTCACTTCTGACAAGCCTCAACCCTTCTACAAACCTTTCGGTCACTAAAGCTGGAGAGGAGTACTCAACCAGCCTCCGAGCAAATGACCGAGCATTCTGGTTCAGGGCGGAAGGCAACGGAAAACTACCTCAACTCCTCACTTTCCTGATAAGCCTCAATCCCTCTCCAAACCTTTTGGTTACTAATAGATGGGGATCCAACCAGCCTCTAGGTAAATCACTTAAGACAAACAAAAATTAGCGAAAATCGAGAGCTGGTCTTAATATATATTATTTTAGCCAACCTCTGAAAATAGTCACTGGCTAACTTCAGTCACACCTGGCAACCCTGCGCCGGCCACAAAGGTTGGACAACCACCCTTTCCCACAAGCAAACACACCATCTAATGCGTAAGATTACATCTCACATAGGAAACGCGGCGTTTAACGAATAAACAGTTACTTTACCATGAAATTAAATGCCGGACCTAACGGCTCTCAAAATTCAAACCAGGCCCTCCTTTACGCTCCTCTTTCGTAACCTATTCACGTGCGTGCTCGCCCCCGCTTTTTATCGCCTGGTAAACGCGTGCGTGCGTGTGCTTATGTATTCATATCCCACGCCTTTCTACGGCACGATCTGTCTCGGCGTGACTGACCCGAAAGGCACTGTTTATCTCATAGATCAACCTTTTTTTCCCAATGATTAAGTGAACGAGATAAGGGAGACAAAAGATGGGACATAAAACCCCTGTCCTTGGACAAGGCGGAGGCAATAAGCCGGGCCCGAAATTACACCTTTTTCTGGGAAAAAAACCCGGCTTCAATATAACGGGAAGATAAGTGGAAAAGAGGTGTGCACAGAGGACAAAGAAACGATTGCGAACGAGTTTACGACGGGGTTTCACAAACTTAAGAGCTGCAGACAGCTTTGAAGTGATGCTTAAACTTTCATTGACCTCTTTGCTTAGGGGCGGGCAATTTTATAATATCGGCGGGCCTCATAGCGGTATTTTCTGTCGCAACAAGACGCCGTTAAAAAATTATTAATTTGTAATGGGAAAATGATAATCATAATAATGGTAATAATAACAATAATAACAACAGGTAATTATAGTAGTAAGAGAGTAATAGTAGAAGTTATTTGTCTCTCCATTTGAGCCTAGTCCATACCATCTAAAGGACAGGTAAAATTGTTCCAGCAGTAAAAATACAACGATGATGATTATGATAATAATAATGATAAAAATAATAATAATTTTTATAATGGATACAGGAAGCTAATT
>KZ308267.1:1207861-1224342 GCA_000376725.2 Ladona fulva
ATCATAGAAATATATAATTTATTTTATGCAAGAATAAAGAATAATAATTACTTGGCAGTATAATTTGATATGACGGTATGCAATCAAAACTCCGACACTTTTTTTAGTGGGGAAATGGGATCCAGTACATACATTGAAATACATAGAGACATGTTTCCATAAAAGAAAAATACTTTCAGGTCCTGCTAAGTCAGCAGGAGCCCAATTATAAAATACATGTATCGATCAAGAAAAAAGAAATTAATCTAGCATCTCATTGGCAATAAACCATTCTACAGCGCTTAAAGATTGTTAAAGTAAGGATATAAAGTATTATCCATATTTAATATCAAAATAAATTTTTTAGACGCTCTCAGAAAGTTTTGTTATATTTTATTTTTACCTTTGATTTTGTTGTCAAGTATTTTAACTTCTTTTGGTAGTTAATTTAATACATATAATGATAATGATGATAATAAAACTACTTTATTTAAGTGCGAGATTGAGACTTCTTAGACCCTTTTTACAACTACCCCATTATCATGGAATATTTTAAAAGAAAGAGATAGGTTTTTGAGTAAATCAAGAGAAAAAGCAATAAAAAGAAGGAAATATTACAGGGGTTAAAAAAAAACAAAGTCGGAATTAATTAAAAAATAAAAGCCAGGGGGAAAACGCCCAAGAGGAGGGGGGCGTGAAAAACCTGCGAAAACCGACTGACAGTAGCAACTAAAATATGATGACAAGGCGGAGAAATAAGAAAAAGGAAACCGTCCGTAAAAAGTATGAAAAAAAGGAAAAAATAAATGCAAATTCATTCGGAAAATACAGAAAATAAGCGATTTTAGATTAAATAAATCTGAGAGAAACTTAAAGAAAAAATAATAAAACAACAAGGAAAAAAAAAAGAAACTGACATATCAAAGAACAGAGAAATATTGTGATAATAACAATGAGAAAATATGCTGGAAGTACACTATACACGTGGATATCTAAAATTTCAACATTATCAAGGAGAAACGGACATGGAAATTGTCTGACATGACCGGGACTCAAACCCGTATCTTACACTTTCCGGGTGACTGCTCTAGCCAATTGAGGTATTATGCCAGAAGTATAAGACATTCCGTTCGGGAGATTTCCTGGGCGAGAGGTTTGTCTAACTAAGCAGTATCGTTCACAGCCACAAACTCACACAAAGTGATGGAAAGGAGGACCCCCTCTTAAGGTGAATGGAAGGAAAATGTTGAAAGATAAAATTTTAAATAAACCGTGTGAAATATATTAATTAATGTGTGAATGGTAAAATTTTCAAAAATTTTAAATAAAATGAAAAATATTCCCCTAGTTTTACTTAGAGATGAAATTAATTTTCCTTCGAACAACGAAATCGAAACTTAATTTCTTTTAACGTAAGCAGCACCCCACTGAGGAGGGACCGAAGCAATTTTTAAATCGTGAATAATAAAAGTACTTGATTTTCAACGAATTATTAATTTATGTGACCTTCTTAAATACTTTCATGTAGATATAGCATTCTTCACACTTCGTTTATCTCTCTCATATTCCTAGAAAATTGCAATTATGTTTCATGAGCGGTCTGTGAGATTTCACGTCACATTTGCTGTTTCGATGGGAAATGCAATAAATGAAATGCTTTTCGACGAGGTTTTATTATATAATATACCAAAAAATACATGAAAGGCATTACTCAATTAAAAAACCACTGATTATACATATGTGACGCTATTAATTTTTTTTAATTGTTGACTGTTTTCAAACAAAGATTTATGATTGAAAATTTGTTGTTATCAACATAAAACTGAATTGAAATCCAAATTATTGGATCACTGATGAGATTTTTGATACTTTAAAACGTCGTTAAAAGTATCATTCAGTCAGTTTATAAATATTTTTAAAAATTCGGCGAACTGCACGTCAATGATTAAGTGTTAAAGTTAAAAGGTCCCCCAGACCCCACGGGTTAAACGGTAGATGGGACTTTCTAGTCCGAACTTTGCCCGATAAAGTCGTCGTTATTGTGCTGTAGAAAACCTCCCACAGACTACCGAGTGTTAATTGCCAGAGTAAGGGCGCCGCTTACAGGAACCCTTCTTCTTGAAAGCTTTGCTCAGCTTTCCAGGTTCAGGTACAGCTTAGCTAACAGTTTTCTTTGCAAACCCAGCAAAGGATTAAGAGGTGATGGAGTGAGAAGGAGGCTCACAAAACCGCAAAAACTAGCGGTTCGAGCCCACCCACGCGTGCAATCCTCGTCTTCCGAGAGAGAAAAAAACACCCGTGCAAAACTCTGGTGAGAATGAATTTGCATACAATGCCAACGCTCGGGGTACTCCCGTTTTTGTGCGTGCTGAAGTCGAAATTATTAACCTTTTTCAACGCAGGAAAACGCGCTGATGTTTTTCCGGGGACCAATAACGTCCGAAAGGTCTCTACAGGAGTGAATAGAGTGGTGAGGGATCTTGCTGGGAGATTCTGGATGTCTAATTTTATTTCATTTAAAGAGCGAGGCTAAAAGGTTTCGGGAATGAGTTGATAAGTAAAACTGTGAGCACAGGAGGGGATTTCAAACATACTGCAGAGGAAACAGTGAATGAAGCTTGGGAAGATGAAGAAAAGGGAGTGAAAGTTGGTGGAGAAGTAGTCAAGTCAGTCAAATATGCAGATGACTCTGAAATGGGTTTACCAATACTAGTAAATGCACTAAACGATAAAGCAAGGGAATCTAGAATGAACATAGATGAAAGAAAAACTGAAATATTTACCAAAGGAAAGAAAATTAGCTAACTATGGTGAAAAATTGGAACAGCTAGATAATTTCTCTTACTTGGGAAGTGTTCTTTCTTGAGATGGGAGGTGTACGGATGAGGTTCATGAGGAAAAATGAGTAGTATTGGCTTTAGTAGTATTGGAAGCTTTCGTGAATCGAAGAAAACTGATGACTATAGGTCTCGGAAAAGGAATAAGGACAGATCGGTAAAATCCTTGGTGTGGATTCGTATTCTGTATGGGTACGAAACGTGGACCTTAAGAAAGGAGGACATCAAAAGATTAGAGGCATTCGAGATGTGGGTATGGCGTAGAATGGGAAGGGTTAGTTGGGTCGCAAGTAAAACAAACACTAGAGTATTAGAGATGGCCGTGGAGGAGAGGGTTTTAATCGAAGTAATTAAACGTCAACAGAGGAAATGGGTGTGTCAAATCTTGAAGGATTGGATTGCTGAAGAATTTAACTGAGGGAAAAATACAAGGAATACAGCCGAGGGGAAGACAAAGGCAAAAGATGATATGAAGGGTGGGTAAGGTAGCAAGAGACGAAAGAAATGGCGTTGAATAGAGAATATTGAGGCACGTGAACCTACCGTAAAGTAGAACACTTCTGTGTCTTCAAAGATACTCGGTAGCGAATCCCAGAATCGATCAATGAAAACAAAGCAGGTGAGGTAGTGGCAACAGCACACAACACGTAACAGTAGTTAAGTTAAGATAATATGGAGATAACTGAAGATTGATGTAATGATTTCTGTCAGTATAGTCTAAGGGTTTTTGGATTTTCAAGCCTTATGCTATCGGCTGCATTAAGTTTCGGTAAAGGAGTGAGGCATTCAAGGAAGATGAGGAGTGGGGTTGTTTATCCCAAGTCTAAGTGAGTATTACAAAATGGCTCTATGAAGATCAATTTTCATTAATTCAATATGAAGTGACCAGGATGGAACCACATTTAAATTGCATGGTTAAATATTTTCTAAACACAGACTTTAGGATTGTACATAATTCAGCAAGGAGGCCGTTTCAAACCTCCTTCAATCACAATTCTATGACGAAGAAATGAGGCTTACTAGGCTAGATGAGGAGTGAGGTGGTCTCAGGATAGCATCTTTCGACGTCGCTATTCCTCTTTTTTGTTTCAATCGTACATTTCTCAGTTGTCTGTTTCTTTGAAATAGTCCCCGTGTGCTGGTTGGATCCTCTATCACTTAACCATTAGGTACCAATTGCATTGGAAAATGATAAAAGCGAATATCATATCAATCCATTTGATCGAAATCCCAGATCAAAACAACACATAGTTGACCGGTTTGAATCATCTCCATGGCGAATCCTTGATATCTGTCTCCAGGGCTTTTTCAATAGTTTTCCTACCATTTCGCACAACCTTTCTCTTCCAAAGGCATCTCTATTTCCATCCCCGTGTAATAAACTCCTCCATTCCAACATCTCGTCCAGATCGGTCGCATCTTTTTCCATTCAAATATACTCCTATCCCTGAGGCAAACATCTCCATGGAGATGGACCCCGACCCTCCCCACTCCCTTTCCCCTCTCACCGAAATCCGACGAGATGCTTTCAGGATTTGTAACAGAAAAGTAAAACAAAAAAGACTCGAAAAAAATGAAGCGCCTTTTCCCGAAGGTGAACTCTCGGATCAAACTTGAAGTCCATCTCGAAAAGAGAGTCGTTATTCGCCTTGTATTATGAGAATTTGCCTTCCAGAACATTAACGCCGTCACGACATGAAAGTAGGTTTATCCGAAAAAATGGGTAAATGGAGAGACGTGCTCCCGGGGCGTGCTTTCATATCTAAAACGCGTGTTTGTTTTTCATTTTCATCCACTTTCGATGGTCATTCATTTTCTGCCAGAGTGAGAGAGACCATCGCAAGTCAACGCAATGTCAATAGAGTGGGAATAAATTGACAAACGTGGGGAACGTTAGTGACTCACGTTAACACGCTCTGTCGTTCAATGAACCGGAAACTCGATGTCGATGAAAAAAAAAAAATAAATAAATAATGAAATTGATTTGATTGATTTTTATCATTACAAAGGGATCTTTTATGACCTATGATTCAAAATCTTCCATCTTCGAAATAAAACAGGTTTAGGGAGTTAATACTTTTGGGATAAAAGAAAACTAATCGAATGATGGTAACCATAGTTGCCAATTTCGTCACTAAATCTAACGACTTTTTTCTTCTTTTAGTGACATCACGTACTCCATATAAAATGTTCAATGACGCAATTGAAAGTATTATAAATGCTTCTATAACTCTTATTTCGTAGACCGCGACTACAACATAATTTCTCTCTGTTACGTTGCTCCCATGTTTTGCAACAGGACAGTGATAAATATCAACAAAACTGTCACTATTACTCAATTAGCAAATGTTATAGCAAAGCCGGAAAAAATAATTTTCCGATTTATATATTTCATCGGATGTGCGAGAAGTTTGTATGAAATTATAGTAAGGATGGAGTCAGAAGGAATCTGTAAAAGGATTGTGAAGTTAGACGTAACTCTTTTGTTTTTTGCTAAATGTTTACATTGTTTTAGAGATTTTATTAAAAATATTTGAAAATTCGAGTTTACCCATTCAATCGTTAGAAGCGAAAGTAAATTGGAAAACCTGAACATGTTTCTCTAAATTTCTTAATACACTTGGATTAATTCCTGTCCGAAGGTCAATTCATGGAATGAGATATGAAGCATCTTTAACCAGCTGTGGTAGATTTGAATTGACCAGAGAATAATTAACTTTCCCTTCCAAAACAAGCTAGGGGTCAACAGTGACTCTTAAAAATAAATAGATTTTCTAAGAATTTGCGAAGAAAGGAATAAAACTAGATACCTAAAGTTTTTTTATAGAAACTTTTTCGAATGCTTTTGATAACTGTCTGTAGGGTATCCAAACAAAGGCTGGTTGGGAACTCATCCCCTTTTCCATCAGCTACGATGAGCTAAGAGAGGAAAATGAGGCTTACTAGGAAGGATGAGGAGTGAGGTACTTTCCTCTTGCTTTCTTCACTGAACCAGAATGCTATAAGGAGAACAAGCCCACGTTAATGAAGCAGTGTCTCTACGAGTAACACTTTTCGTAACGTTGCATAAGGAGAAACCTTAATTAACGTTATTATTCAGCATAGCTCATACCTCAGCAGCTTTCATATTATCACAGCCATGAACAAGACTGAGAAAAAGTATATAAAAGATACTTTTTCCTCTATCCCGTACAAAAAGACAAACGATAAATATTTCACCCTATGCGCATTTCGGAAAAAATGTCTCGATCCTCAAGGGTTGAAATAACTATGTTAAAGTTTCAGAAAATTCGTTTAATTGTATGAAAAATATTTCATTCGTCAAGGTATGGCAGCAGGGCCCTTTTGAAAACACACACTTACAAAGTTACAAAAAATTGGAATCATGGAAGGACCTCAGGGACACCAAGTACAGCCGGTGGAACAAGTTTGGTCTTCAAAAGACGGCGAGAGAAAACCCCAGTTACAATTAACGAGTATTGAACATTTCGAGAGAGAGATTCAAACACAGAGTACGGATCCTTGAACAAACACCGAGATTTTCTGGAACATCCAACGTAACCTGAAAAATAAAACGAATCTCGCAACCATTCATTTCTTTTTTTAAATCTCCGAGGGAATTCCAATTCCTCCATTTCGATTCACTACTCCCTCACACAGCGCCGTCCCTTGGGAGAGAGCGAGCAGGTTGGAACTCCGTATTTCCTTTCCAATGTTTGCTCTCGTGAATGGGCACCTTTTTTTCCCTTCTTTGAAGTAAAAATGGAACTCGCGGGGGTCGTGGATGGGGTGCCCCATATTTTAATTCGATCCGCCTCGACGCCGACTCTAAAGCTCTTCCTGATAGAGCCGTCCATTATCGAAACGTGACCTGGCGATGCATTAAAGCCGGACCGTGAAGATAAAACGAAAAAAATGGAGACATTCGGACGTAATGCTCCGCATATAGGATCCGCAATGCGATGGATGACTTTTGATTTTTTTTTCATTTGGGATGACTCTCCGAAAAAAGATGGATGTTGACGGGAGGGTGTTTCCGTGCCTAGGGAAAATTTAAGGTGTGAATTAGGATGAGAATTTATGGAGAATTCGTTTTGGTGCAGAGGTGGGATACCTATGGACTTCTGATTGGATAAGTTAGACTATTTTAGGAATGATTTGAATTCACACCAAAGTGTGCATTTCAGTATGAGGGGCAATATACATTATATACAATGTATATATTTTACACTATATTTTACACCATATTTAAATAAATCAATGCTATATTGTTATTTAAATGCTAGTTGATCGTTTAATTAACAGTATCATGACAAACAATCGAAACAGCAGGAAGATTGTTCACATCGCAGAGATAGCCGCTCGAACGATCGCGGCCCGCGCCGTGAACGGCGTTACCCCCGAAAGAAAAATTGTTTTTCTCGGGTTAGTTATAAACTTATGACGTTGAAACTTCAAATAAAATAATTTCACTATTTTCTGAGAAACTTTCCCGCTGGAAGTTTTTTCCAAAGCAAATAAGACGGAAGATAGCCAGCATGTCCTTTCTTCAATGCATTTTACCAAAAATTCTCGACTTCCCCTACGATTTCTGTTAAATACTTGCCTCAAAAACGTTTGTCTGCAAAATAAATAATGCTATCAGAAAGAAAATAATTTGAGGCAGAGTTGGATGTTAAAAATAATGTGTTCCTTAAATTAGAGAACTTAAGGCACGCTTTCAAACAGAACAGGAAAAAAATCCAGAATTTCTTTGAAATGTAACATTTTCGTTTTTTATGCAATTATGGTAGTAAAGATCCAAAAGTTAAACACACAGTAAAATCCGGCATCAATTCCATTCGATACTGAAAAAAAATAAACAATTTTGACTTACTATATATTTTTACGCAAATGTCGCAACAGCGCCCGAATATCTCCCGTTTAAAATGTATGGGCCAATGCATTTTAAATGGTGTCTTCATGATGGTGAATCTAATAGAAATAACCCGGCGGTGCTGCGAATAGGTAAGATTTAGGGGTTAGAGGTTTAAAACACTCCGTAAGCCGTAAGTCAACAGATGGGACTCGCGTTTGGAAGCAAACGGGAGGTTCCAGATAACAGAGTTCTGGAAATTACGTACGCGCATTTCAGAGACAAAGCTTCCATTCTCAAGGGTCTCACAATATGAAATGATGAAAGGTTTGTAAACCTATAATGGTTCTACTATTGTCTGTCTGTACGTTGTTTAGCCGAAGGCCCGTTTCATCCCGAACTCTTACACCATTAGCCATGGAAATGTTTAGGAGAGGGAATGAGTCTTACAAGGTAAGATGAGGAATGAGGTACTTTTCTCTTTCTCTACCAGAATGCTGTTAACGGAATAGTCCAAGACATAGTGACCTTATGAATAATACTTTTTATGGGATTCAATAGAGAGTGAGTAAAGTGAATCCCATCACTGAGTACCACTTACTTCTCAAGAGCTTTATCATTATCATAAAAGAGATTTCAGGTGACCACCTTATGCGCATTTCGGAAACTGTCTCCATTCTCAAGGGTTCCACAATTACAGCCGTACTCCAATTCTCTTTTTTTAGATTTAGAGGTTTCCCGGTGAACTGTAAGACAAGTTTTCTCGGGTTATAAAGCAGGTGAACAGCAGCTGCTATCTCTAAAGCCAAACTTTTGGCTGCAGAGACCGAAACCCTGCTATTTACAGAAGCATTAACCCGGTTGATAGCCAGAGATAATTTCCGTCTGGGTTTTAGGTATTTTAGCATGCATCCGGATGATGCATCATCCGGATCATGCATCATCCGGTAAGCACGGATAATCCAAACGTCTCCATTAACTTCTGATAATGTTCTTAATTTAAGAAAATGAAGGAGTTGTTATTTTTTGCGGACATAGTTCGTTATTTCCGATTCACTCATGGAGACATTAAGAGTTTTCTAGGGCCTCCTCGATAGCCAAGTGGGCAACGCGTTCGACTTCCGTGAAAGCGGTCCAGGGTTCGATTCCCGGTGGGGGCCTACGAACGAAATGACCTCAGCTGTCGATGCACTTTTAACAATAATAATAATAAGAGTTTTCTTCACCCGACTTCAGATCTCTTTGGCAGCGACAATGTTATAGTAGCCGAACTTTCATTGTTGCATAGAAATGGTATAATAAATAGGGAAAAGAAACAATCTGTCTACGTCCACAAACTTTTTTATTTAAAAAAAGTACGACCGGTTTCGAGTTTAACTCATCTTCAGGTGACCNTTTTTTATTTAAAAAAGTTTGTGGACGTAGACAGATTGTTTCTTTTTCCTATTTATGATGGAGAAGTTCCACCAAATATCGCCAGAAATCATCAACTATAGAAATGGTATAACTAAAATCCTGCTTGAATTAGAATGCTAACACACTAGTGTTCCGACTGAATCTTCATAATAAGACTGCTGAAAACATCGACGAAGAGTAAAAAAAAAATCTTGTACCGATAATCTGCAGCTCCATGTATCAAGACGTTCTATTTTTTCATACTAATGTATACTCGTAACATAAATATTTATGGTCTTTTCAAATCGATATCAATGTTTAGTAGACAAACGTCCAATTAGTCTTTTGAACGAAATAACGGAGGAAAAGATAAAAGAGAGTGGAATCGACTGGTATGGATATGTAGCAGGAGGAGAGAAAACTTACAACAAACGGAAATCACCGTAATGGCCTTGTATAAATAATCTTTCGGGACGAAATTGGACGGAAACTCACTTATATTTCACATTGCTTATAGAACTTCCCTAATAATCAATTCATCTGATGGCAGAGTTCAACACCGAATATGGTTGTCAAGGTGATAGTTCAATCAAATCAAATTGTCATGGTGATAGTAATGACACATTTGGTAAATTCTGCAATGGCTTTCCACGAAGTCACGCCTGCCAATATCGATTTTGGTGATATATTTTTTTTTAAAGTTCTTAAAGTTCAATTTATTATTGCACACAATTAGATACTTACAAAAATAGTTACAAAAAAGCAGAGATATAGTTAGTTACAATAGTCACAAAGTTCAACAATATATTTTTCCCTAATGCACCCACAAACATCTATTTACTGGAGAATTACATAGATGGGCTTTAAACAATAACAACGGAAGAATTGGCACAACCATTCCCTAACAGAAAAAATCCAAATAGCCGGGATTTGAACCCTGGGCCTTAGGGTTGGAACGCTAGCACGCTAACCACACCGCGGCCGGTAAAATAAAAATATGAGTAATAAAGTGTGAAAAAGCCAACAAACTTTGCTACGTTTTATCAAAATTTTCGCGAATCGGAAACAATATCCGACGTTCAGAAAGAGAATCTACGGAATTTCCCTCCTTTTGGCTCACATCCCAAGATGAAAAGGAAATTCCAAAGCGCATTCCCAAAGGAATTTTTCCCATTCATCTGGAGTCGAAATCGAATGCCTTCGGTAAAAGTAAGGAATCCAGAGACTAAACGTCATAAAGGTAAAAAATCCGTACATTCCCCAATTCATTAAGGAGAGTTGGTATTAGCTACATCATGGGGGTCTAAACTCCATTCTGGATAACGATCTCTTCATTATAGTGGAACTCTTCGCAAGAATCGCGGTCGTTCCAAACACATAACGGATGAAACATCCCCTACCAATCTTTTCCGGCATGCAATTCTACCAATTTTCACTTGCGAAGATTAAATAGAGTAGGTAAGTTAAAAGATGAAGTTAATTAATTTGTCGTAAATAAAAAAATTCCGTGGAGAACGCATAGATTCCACGTGTAAAATCGCCCTTTTACGTAGTGTAACGTCTTACATTGGATGTAACCATGCAGGATCTCGTCACCATTCAACGTTTCGTTGAAATAGATAACGCTGACAGTCTTCAGATAAGAAAACCCATTATTAACATCCTCTCGGATACGTAGTTGGAAATATCTCGCGTTTCAAACCCGAAAAGAGTCTCAGAAAACGGAATTTTTGAAAAACAGGAGCGCTGGTTGAAAACAAAGGAGAAAAAGTAAGGCGAAACAGAAGTACGGTAAACAAGGGATTAAACGAAAAATGCACCTTGTTACATCGCCCGAGTGTGGGCTCTAGATGACATGAAAAGACATGGAAATCCTCTCCCGGAGAGCTGACCTCAGGGCGAGAATAAAATAAATCGGAGACAAAAGAGGCACGAAAATGCGCTTCGGCCGAACTTTTAACTTGGAGGGAGCATCTTGTGAAATATCATGCCTCGGAGGTCTTCCCACAAGGCAAACACTGCTGTAACTCTGCAAGAACTCTGCATAATAGAATTCTACAACATTTTTTTGAAGTTTTTACGAGTTCACGCATTGTGTTCGTGTTGTATCGAGTCACCACTGCACTTTAATAATCACATTACTTTGTGATTGGATTACAGCGTTAGAAACCCGACGCTAAGGCACATACGTACAAGGCACTAGACCGGTCTTCGCATAATTTTTGCCACTATATTTAACCACTGCAATACGAATACAACTTGAGGTACACGTTTACCACGATGTCCATTTATAATAATCGTCTCCTGAGGATATTTTTTCACCCAATAACAGTAGCTTCGATAAGAAATTAATGCATATTAATTTTTCGTTTCCTGTGCGGAAGTATTCTCTCTAATTCGAAATAAACTTCGCACTAATTCGGGACATGAACAGTGACCTGAACGACAAGATCGATAGCAATGCGAGGATATTTGCGGATGACTCGGTAATATATATATAGAGAAATATCGAGTGACGAAGATAGCGTTTCAATCTCAAACGATTTAGTTCATATACAAAGGTGGAGCGAAAAATGGCAACTAGATTTAATGTAAGTAAATGCTCTGTACTAAATTTCTTTGAAAGAAAGCAATTGCGTCAGAACCACCCGTACAAAATTAGAGGAACGAATTTAAACACAGTCGACTCAGATGAATATTTCGGAATCACCCTTACAAATAATTTAAACTGGAGCACACATTTTCGAAAAATATGCGGTAAAGCAACTTAAAAGCTCGGTTTTATAAAGCGTAATGTAGGTAGAGGCGATGAAAATGTTAGAGAGCGATGCTATTTCACGCTAGTTAGGCCCCATCTGGAGTATGCGGCGAGTATATGGGACCCAGCGGATGAAACGAATGCTCGCGAACTCGAGAAAGTGCAGCGTAAGGCAATACGGTTTGTTAAAAAGTGCTACGATATAAAAGCAAGCGTCACGCAAATGCTCTCAGACGTAGGTTGGGAATCCATGAAAGAAAGGAGATTAGAGGCTAGNTTGGTTACAGTTACTGTGGATGCGTGAGGATATTAGATACGGAAACACAACATGGTTGCTTAATACTGTTAAAATGTTTGAAACATGGAAAAATTTAGTTTCCTTAACGTCAGATTAAAATTACTTAAGTACGTTGAGTGGTGGAGGCCTTAATATTAATCAATTATTAAAGAAACATTTACTTATGAAACGTTATCAAAGAAATTTTTACTTTATATTTTATGTGGGTAAAGTAATAATAAATCTGTTTCATTCAGCTTTTTAGTAAGTTAATTATAATTAAACACAATTTTTCTTTGTTGTTCAAAACTGTTTCATTCAACAATTCTTCGTGACTTATTTTTATAGTTGAATATGGTTTCCGATTACATATCACGAAATCTTTGGCAACATTAATAAATATTTCGTAAAATTTTGGATTTATGTTAAAAATTCCTCATGACTAACAATGCTGATTGAAGAATTCGAAGATAATATTCCGCAAAGCTTGCATATGATTACAGCCATGAAGAAGACTGATACAAAAGTATATAAAAGATACATTTTTCTTTATCCCGCACAAAAAAAAACAAATGAACCTAACATCTAACGACACTATACAATATTACAACACCTGAGTTTTCAAGTTATTAAAGAATACATTATTTCTATAAAAATATCCCGTAGATTTAACAATTCAATATTACAATATAGCTGTCTCCTAGTTTCTAGCACACCAATTGATTCCATTTCACGCAATCCTAACAATTAAGTATACAAAATCCTGTAATAATAACAACAATAATAATAATAAAAATAATGATGATGATGATGTTTACCGGGGATTCTTCAAGACTTCGTATTAGACACCATTTAATAATTTAGACCATCTTATATCGATTTGGCGAGTTTTTATAGTATCGACGCGCTGATTAGACTAGCAAGAGTATAATCGATGTGATATAGCTTAAATTGGTCCAACGCCATAGAGTAAGAAGTAATCTTGTTGTTATTTGTTTACACTTTTTGTGGACACTAAAAAGTATTTTTATTTTAACTATCAAGAGTCTCGATACACCCAATCGATTCGATACATCGAAGAGCCGTTCCGTTACATCTACATAAACACCCTGCAAACCACCTTTCAGTATGCGGCAGTGGGTGTAAACACCAAGCGTTCGAGTTACCTCTTTAACTTATTGTTATCGCGTATCCTTCGCGGAAAGAATGAGTCCCTAAAACGACTTTTCCTCGCATATATTTCTCTTATTTTACGCTAAAGTGGCAGAAGGGGGTCGCATAATACCAATTACTTCTTCCGCAAATGTACCTTATCTGAATTTATCAAGCAATCGCAGCCTAATCTCCTTTCTTTCGAGGATTCCCAGCCTGCGTCCGAGAGCATTTGCGTAACTCTACCTTTTGTCTATGTCTATGTAAGTGCCCTGCAAGCCGCATTTCGGCGTGTGGCAGGGATGATGCATGCAACGTGACTCTATTTCCCTAATCGATTACTTTCGCGTATCGTTCACGGAAAAAATGGGTTCTGGAATCGATTGGTTCTAGCATCTATTTCTCTAATTTTTCTCTCAGTATCTGAACGGCGTATGTACCACGTTGAACGCATTGTATCGGCTTCATAATCTCCGAACGTGCTTTCTCTAAATTTATCCAGTAAATCAATCCTTAGTTGAATCTTCTTACTTCTAAAGATTCCCATTTTGCGTCCTAAAGCACTTGACTGACGCTCACTGATTTAACGTAGCGATTCTTCACAAAACGTATTGCCTTTCGCTTTTCTATCGTATCCAGTACTTGCGTTGTTATTTAGAGCTATTATATCAGTCTTAATAATACTCAACATTTCCATGACAACTTTCGAGAGATATTTTTCATTTGTGGATTCAAAACAGTTCTATTTGTCATAGAAACTGGGGGATGGTACCGATTTAAAGCTAACGAAACAAAGATTGCCGTTAATTTGATTGATTTTGTGTATCTTTCCTTACTTATGAGATTCTTAACGTAAAGAGGAACAATTTTAACGCGAGCAATGTCATTTCAGACGTACCAACTTCAGAGAATTTACGCCAGTTTTGATTTGTAGGAGTTGGCAACGCCACTCACACCATCATCGAAAAATCCCACCACCCACCCACTCACACCCTTAACCCCTATCAGGTCGACCAAAAGGAACAAACATGAGGGAAAAAACTCATCTTCAGCGCGCCCTCCCTCCGCCGCCGATGCTAACGGGATCCGGTTGCAGGAGGACAGTTAGGGCGACCTCTGAAGCGTGGGTCTGTGAGCTTAGCAGAGGTGGGAAGGGCCGTGTTCCAGCAACAGAGGTGACCGCCTCAGATCGGAGCGATCACGAGCGCGGCCTTCGTTTGATTTCGTGACTGTGACGGTTAACGGTTGCGAAAGCAAAATCGGTTCCAAAGCGGAGGACGACTTTAAAAGTTGCGGAATTGATAAGGCAAATACGTATCGCCCTTCACTGCATGCACTATCATTCACGTCCATTGATGTGATTCGAATGACTGGTTTTTTTACCCGTTTAAAAATTCCATCGGCGCATTATTCGATTTTCGCCATTATCGATTTGCGAATTTTTGTTGCATCTGCATATATGAGTGCAGGACTAACAAGGGTGTATCCCATTCGTAACATTTTGGCTTAAGGAAGGAGAAATTCCCTCAATCCTCACCTCGCTTAGTAAGCCTCATCCCCTCTCCGGAGCTTTTAGGGACTAAAGGCAGAGGGCTTGAGGTTCAAACTGGCTTAGCGTATAAAAGACATCTGTTTACGTCAATTCTCAGTACAAATACCCCCTTCGTTGACAATTCTTCAGTCTTTTATCAAGCATATCTATTTATAATCATCGACAAAGGAAGATAGATTAATGTAAGTTCGTTTTAGAAATCACATGTTTAATAAGTAGAAGAGAACCTCTGTAAACATCACTCATTCATTTAGCTGAAATGCATTTCTTATCTTTTCTTTCTTTTAATTGGCTAACTTTATATTTTATTAGTTATTTAGAAGAAAAAATAAGAAATAAAGCGTCGAATCCAAAACAATGCGAATCGATTAACAAAAAGCAATCTCGGGGTTGCTTCGATGTGTGGAGAATAAATAAATCGATTTAAAAATATATCATCGAATCGAGCCCTAAATTTGACTTTGTCGCTTTGGTTACAGTTACTGTGGATGCGTGAGGATATTAGATACGGAAACACAACATGGTTGCTTAATACTGTTAAAATGTTTGAAACATGGAAAAATTTAGTTTCCTTAACGTCAGATTAAAATTACTTAAGTACGTTGAGTGGTGGAGGCCTTAATATTAATCAATTATGAAAGAAACATTTACTTATGAAACGTTATCAAAGAAATTTTTACTTTATATTTTATGTGGGTAAAGTAATAATAAATCTGTTTCATTCAGCTTTAAGTAGTTTAAGACAAGATTTTTTTTTCAAAGCGTTGGTAGTTTCGTCTTACAGACCTATCATGAAACATGGCTGTTACAGAGTATCACACAGTTTGTTGATAACTGTTTGACTTTATGTGCCTTCTAAATGGTTATACCTATTTTTCACAAAATGAGTAACAACAGAAGTCCGAAATTATCCTAATAGCGCTGAAAATTACTGAAAAGTAACGAAAAAAAAACCTGAATATTCCAGGAAAACGGTAACTTACATATAAAGCTTAAACTTAAACGGTAACTTATATCCAAAGCTGAATCACGAACCAAAAAAGCTGTCTTAGGTTTTAGCTGAAGGTGTTTAGACAAAGATAGGAACTATGTCAAGCTATAAAATGAACAAACAGAAAATTACTCCCTTGATATTAGTTTCAGAATCTACAGTACTATCGCTCGAGAATAAACTCGGAAGCGTGATATTCGGAAATATGATATTTACATTTAAACGTTTACCCTGAAAGCTGGCAGAGGCTTATGAAAAGAGTTGCACAAACACGAATATCCATGTCTAACTCCAAAGTCTATTGCTTGACAGCAATGAAGTTTCAAATACAAGAGGAGGAAAACCTTGGAAATAAGAACGATAGGAAGGAAGGTCTCTGTACTTTCTGTTATTCGCCAGTCATGTGTGGTGATCTATGTGTGATGGTTCTGTAAAATCACAAGTGCTGCACGAAATGCACGGCTGCGTCTAAAGCGAAATATATACACAAGGATAGTAAAGTGTAAAAGGGTATTGCTGATAAACAAGGGTATAAGTGTGCTTACTCCTAGAGGAAACATGGCGACGGAAATAACAGCCTAATGAAATAAAGCAGCCATTGGAATTGGAGCGGTAATAATTTTTTTTATTATTATTACCAAAACTAAGCATAATCACATCCGTCAGAGCAAGTCTGTCGACAGAA
>KZ308267.1:1232587-1247060 GCA_000376725.2 Ladona fulva
CCCCCCTCCCCAATAGACCTCCTGGTAACGCCCCCCCGGGAAAGACCAATGTATTCGTCAACGTCATCGTTGCATAGGGTGGATATGACGGAATGGTGGGAACAGGGACGGCTTGAGACAAAAAGCATGTGAGGGAACCGCCTAATGACGTATCAATAAAAGGCCTGTCGATATTAGAGCACTGGAAAGCAGGAAACGAGACATACTGAAAGTAAAAACGTAATTCATTGTTCGCGCACCCAGGGGGGTAGCTGGAGGGCTTAAGCCTTACACAAGGTTTCTACAAATATTTCATACAAATAATTCATTTCAAGAACCAAATTCTCAAAGGTCTCACTAACAAATATTTGTACGCTTTGAGTATATCTTTACAGACGATGTTATCTTATTGTGAGAATCAATTATTTCACATGACATCGTAAACTGGAGTTCGAGAGATTATTATTTACAATCCTTCAGCCCCCCAAAGCGAATATTCTGGATGCGCCTCCAGTTCATACTGATGACCTCGGAGTTTTTACACCCCCTGCCATGCGCCACTGGCGGCTTGTAGGGTTTACATGTAAATGTAAATGATGGTATGTTTGACTTATTATTAAATTAAGAAGAGTTTAAGATTCACAACAATTGAGCATTTGACAACAATCGATTATCAATAACAAACGAGTTGATCGAAAGTCGATTAAATAACATACAGCATGTGATTGTAGCAAAATAATTAATTCGATTAACGCAAATTACATAATTATGGTGAAAAGTTGCAAAATTAACTGACACAAATATCATAGAGTTAAACCTTATTTTCATTGGTTATTTTTTCGAGTTTTAATCATATTCCAACTTAATAAAATTTATTCAATAGTACCGATAGTTTGGCCTTGGACTATTGCAACGGATTAGCACAGAAATCGTAATGAAACCGCCACGGTAACACACAGTAACAGACGTAACTTAAGTTACAACTTTGTAGTTTACAACTACAATTAATGCATACATATCTCCTTAGTGAGCAACAATTGGGAATCATTGTTATCATTATAATTTTTCATTATTATAACTAACATTATTATTTTTAGTATTATTAATTAATTGTTATGATTAACCATTGCAGCGCAGCAACAATTTACACCGATATTTTTAAAATTTAAACCGAGATGGCGACAATAATTAGCGCAAAAAATAGAAAAATTAACTGATACAAACATCACAGAATTAAAACTGATTTTTATCAGTTATTTTTTCCAGTTTCAATCATATTCCAACGTAATAAAATTTAGTCAATAATACCGATACTCATGATTATAGCAACTGATCGGCACAACAATCGTAATGAAACCGCCATGGAGACTCACAATAACCGACGTAACTAAAGTTACAACTACAAAGTTTACATCTACAATTAACGCAATTATAACAATCTCTCCGTAGCGCGCAACAGTGCGGAATCATTGTTGTAATTATCTTATTATTATAATTATAGTGTATTATTAATCAATCGTTACTATTAAACCTCTCAGCGCAGAAGCAACGTACGCTGATGTTTTCGAAATTTAAACCGCGATAGCGACAATTTAGACCGTAGCGAATGACCGTGCCCTCAGAGCGACCAAATGAAGACGGCACTGGATGTCGACGTGGAAGCAGCAGAGTGACGGAAGAGGACGGAAGTTGAAAGAGAGAGGGGAAAATGACGGAGCGTTTGATTAGTTGGAAGAGAGTGAGAGGAAATAACCTGGGAGCAGCAAAGTGGGTATACAGAGATGCGAGGCTCACACCCAAGCGAATAGAGGGAGGCAGCGGAGCCAGACGGGTACGCCGCGGCGTGCGAATTCTGCAAACATCGCTCCGCCAAATAAAAAAAGAAATTCGCATGGAAGGACGCCTCTCTCCCACAAACAGCCACCCTCCAACATAGTGCACCCATTGACCGTGGGGTCGCACCGCACCCCACCCCGACGCTTATATATGAAGCCTGTCCATCGAATGCACTGCGTCTTCCGTGCCACGCCTCGACACCTGCTTCGGAATGGAAAAGTAATTCGCGGTGAATTTCAATCGTAAAACAGGCAATTTTACTCTTCTAATGGAGGTTGTATTTATAACAGAAGTGTCGTGTTTGCAGTTCAATGTAGTATAAAATAACGCCTATTTCTTAGTTGATTTTTAAATAGAGTAGTACTGTAAATATTTATTTTTAAGATAAACGAGCAGAATTCAAAGTTAATCAACTCGATTGCTGGCTGGATCCTTAATCCCTCCACAACAAGCTACCAATAGCTTTGGACTGGGAATGAGGCTTACTAGGAGAGATGAGGAGTGAGGTAATTAGCCTTCGTAGAGGTATAATTTAATTAGAAATAAAATCCTATGTTTAATCGAATAACTTATAATAATATATAACACAATCGAATACCAAGGATATGATACGTTAGACTTTTTTCTCCTTAAAAACTATTCAAGAGTATTTACGTATGTAATAACGTTTCTCCCGCAAATCGGTACATTAACTTCTATTAGGAATTACGATAGCGGTCTTCGTATCATATTACACACGATAAAAGATCTTTACCTTAAGGTTACCGGTAGATAGCATTTGGGTCTCAGTTTTGGATGAAGACATCTTACAACGAACGAGACCAATGCTGAGGAGCTTGTATGTGAAACCTAGAGTAGTTACCTGCAACGAAAGAAGAAAGATAACGTTAGATGCATGATATTAAAGCACATTCAAAATTTAAAATGCAATGAAAGTTCATTAAATAAACAAGCAATACTTTGATACTAATTAATTGATACTATGGTATCAGTAACTAAGCATATGTTACCATGGAGTACAATCTGTTATAGCAGGGATAAGGGATTTCAGTACATCTTGTGTCACTAAGTAGAGGGAGTGTGTATGTATGTTTGTCCGCCTAAAATTCTAGAACCAGGACTCGCACGACTTTCAAAATTTCGAGGTTTATAAATGTCTTCACAGATTAGAAATTAGGCTATTTTTTATTCGCCTAACTGACCTCGGTTCGACTCCAGAAATGCATGTAAAGCTCACTTACATAGCTTGCAGCGTTTATTTCATTTGCAAAATTAAATTAGAATTAATGGTCGTACGAAATCGAGACAAAAGCCAAAAAAAGGGAAATTGAGTGGAAATTTTTATTTTCGCCGTGGAACAATACTTTCGATTCGAAATCGTGAGAATTTTGATAAAATTGAGGAACATTTTGTGAGAATTTGTGTAAACAAACCGTCCCCCTGACGACCAATTCCACCGTTGAATCCGAGCTCATGTATTTTAGTTCACTTTCATCGCTTGCAGGTTTCTTTTGCAAAATTATATAAGAAAGAATAGTCGCATGAAAGCGAGAAGAGAACCAAGAGAAATTGAATAAAGATTCTTACTTTGGTCGACCAATACTGTTTTTGTTCAAAGTTTCGTGAATGTTGATAAAATAAACGAAACTTCTCTGAAATTTTGAAGTTGTAACCAAACCGTCCCCCTGACGACTAATTCCATTGTTGATTCCGAGCTCATGCATTTTCATATTTTCCCCGTTGAGAATCAACGGGCAATTCAGCTAGTAATCTTATAAATTAACGCAAATACAACAGTCATGTAGCCTTCACCGTGACACTGCTCTACGGAAATCAAATTATTTCTTTCTATAATGCTATTCGAAGAATCACAGTGTCTTCAACTCACAATTGCCTAACAACAATGAAATTATCTACCCTAATAAAGGGTATTCAAACAGTCATTGATAAGGAAAAGAACTACCCAAGCAGAGAACTACATAGTAGCTCAAGAATTCCATATATTATTGGACGACGACATGGAGCCAAAACAAAGTGGTGGTAAAAATTGTCCGCCGTAAAATACCAACGGAATACTGGCTCAAAACGCCCACGCGAGCTCAGACATGAATCACCGTTATAAAATGAGACTCGAAAGACAGTTTTCCTTGGGTTCGAAACATCGAGGTCTCCCTGTGCCTCATCGCATAGCAATGTCCTTGAATTCCTTTCGACATGCACGATTCATGTTCTGCAAACAGCTTCGACTTTACTAGCAAAATATTTTAAGATGTTTTGGATTCGTATAATCGATGGGCATGTTATTTATTCTTTAAAAAGGGTAAACGCTGGATAAACTAACTCGCTATTTAACCCTTAAACGTACGTTATTACTTTTTATCTTTGTTAAAAGTACTTTTTACTTTTTCATGTTTACAATTCAGATACTTCTTAATCTTTTCTGCTTATCCTCTATTTCAACACATTTCTATCTGTAATAACTATGAAAACTGTCTTGTTTGTGTTTTTCTTTTTTGCAATTAATATGTCTGCCACTGTCCTGTTTTTCTTTTCAGATAATTCATAAGTTAATAACCTCTACTTATTATGCAAAGGTATCTTCATCNTAAAATAAACGAAACTTCTCTGAAATTTTGAAGTTGTAACCAAACCGTCCCCCTGACGACTAATTCCATTGTTGATTCCGAGCTCATGCATTTTCATATTTTCCCCGTTGAGAATCAACGGGCAATTCAGCTAGTAATCTTATAAATTAACGCAAATACAACAGTCATGTAGCCTTCACCGTGACACTGCTCTACGGAAATCAAATTATTTCTTTCTATAATGCTATTCGAAGAATCACAGTGTCTTCAACTCACAATTGCCTAACAACAATGAAATTATCTACCCTAATAAAGGGTATTCAAACAGTCATTGATAAGGAAAAGAACTACCCAAGCAGAGAACTACATAGTAGCTCAAGAATTCCATATATTATTGGACGACGACATGGAGCCAAAACAAAGTGGTGGTAAAAATTGTCCGCCGTAAAATACCAACGGAATACTGGCTCAAAACGCCCACGCGAGCTCAGACATGAATCACCGTTATAAAATGAGACTCGAAAGACAGTTTTCCTTGGGTTCGAAACATCGAGGTCTCCCTGTGCCTCATCGCATAGCAATGTCCTTGAATTCCTTTCGACATGCACGATTCATGTTCTGCAAACAGCTTCGACTTTACTAGCAAAATATTTTAAGATGTTTTGGATTCGTATAATCGATGGGAATATTGTTTATTCTTTAAAAAGGGTAAACGCTGGATAAACTAACTCGTTATTTAACCCTTAAACGTACGTTATTCGGGTGTATAAGAATGATACTCTTTTCGGTAATTCATCAAGGAGAATTTAGTATTTTGTCTAAATTATTTTCTTTTCATTCCGATTTCTCTTAATTTCTCTTCAGAAAATAAAAAATCGTCAACAGTTCTTTCTTAAACAAATTCTTGTTCTATTTGGATGACACGAATCACAAAGCACGTTAAGGGTTATGAGAAAAACATCTCCGACACCAGGTTCATGAATCAGAATCACGTTCTTCCCAGTTACAAATCAAATTTTTGTTTAAAACAATCAGAACCACATAATCTCAACCCCTCGTCAGTCAGCTTCCTAAAGTTTTGGAGTGGGAATTGTGTTAATTAGGCAAGATGAGGATTGAGGTGATTTTCCCTTGAGGTCGTGAGCAAAAGTGTGAACAAGTTGACCTAAGTTCAGCATAGTGACCCTATCAACAACACTTTCATGGCATTCGATAAGGCGAGTCAGGGATGAATATCATAACTCAGCATCACTTATTTCTAACCAGATTTCATCACATCTCAACCCCAAACCAGACTTGGGCAAATTATACTTTTTACTTCAATCCTATGCCGGAAAACAAATTAAAATATATCCAATACCAAAATGTGGTAGTATGCCAGTAAAGTATTCAGCCTAAAGGCCGGTTGGGACCTAATACCCTCTACTATTAAGTACGATGAGCTAGGAGAGGAAAATGAGGCTTACTAGGCAAGATGAGGAGTGAGGTTCCTCGAATAGAATAATTCTAAACTCTCACTTGGAAATTCTAACGAGGAATACCCCCGCAAAGTATCAAAATTTCATTAAACCGTATTAGGCGACCAAAAGATTTCGCGAACTCGATTCAGGGATGTCTGCAAAAACTTATTTATTTGCCAACGCCCCATCAACAGCAATCAGTGCCAATTTACGATAACTGCCATTGAAATATTCATCCGGAAGGCCCAAGGGCACCTTATTCCCTCTACCATTAGTTACGATGAGCTGGGAGAGAAAAATGAGGCTTACTAGGGAAGATGAGGTTTACTAGGGAAGATGAGGCTTACTAGGGAAGATGAGGAGTGAGGTAGTTCGCCTTTGCTTTCCTTACAGAGCCAAGTTGTTGTAAGTAAAATAAGTCCACATGAGTGAAGTACAATGACTACGAGTAACAATTTTCGTAATTTTCCATAAGGAGAAACCTTAATTATTGCTACTATTCAATTTCACTCATACCTCAGTAGTTTTCGTATCACCCCAGCCATGAACTGAGACAAAAGTAAACGAGAGATACATTTTCTCTTTTTCTAAGAATTTTCGGAATTAAACTAGATCTCACTTTTATACTTCTTCTTAAATGAATTCTTTTAAATACTGCCTTTGAGGTATCCAGCCCAAAGGACGGTTGGGATCTCATCCCCTCAACAATTAGCTACGAGGAGCTAAGAGAGAGAAATGAGGCTTACTAGTCAAACTGAGGAATGAGGTACTTTTACCTTGCTTTCCTCACTGAACCAGAATGCTACAAGCAGAACAAGCCTGCGTTATTGGAGCACAATGACTCTACGAGTAACACTTTTCGTAAGATTGCATAAGGAGAATCTCTATTATTCAGCATAACTCATACCTTAGTAGCTCTCATATCATCAAAGACTGAGACAAAACTATACAAAAGATATATCTCCTTCTATACTGAAGCAAAAGACAAATGAAACATTTAATTCATCGACATATAGTAACCGGACCGATGTGGTGGTAAAAACAAAAAAAAATCACCTCGGTATATAAAAAGAAGACATTCCCTTTAATTTTTGAATCATCTAACAAAATCTTCCCCACAACGAACGAACAGTGCCACGGAAGGGAATCGTGCAACACCCTAATTCCCGCAACTAACGAAGACATCTTTAATTTCGGAATGCGATCAAAGCCCTGCAAATCTGCAACGCGGACAAACCGCCAGCGGCGAGCTAGACATGGGTTTCTCAAGTCGAGGACATAATGGAGGAGGTCGAAAAAATAAAAGAATCCCCGACTGGGAAAACCAGAAGCAATGCTCTTCCTAGGAAAGAGTTCCATCTTCGAAGCATTCAACCTTCCGTAAATCGCCGCGGACGTGATGTGAGGACACCGCGCTTAAAGACCCGCTACCCGCTCCGAGCGACGCATTCCCGTCTCCTACGATACCATCCAGGCATTATTGCTGCCTACACCACAATGCAGCGCACTGTTCACTGCATTCTGGACCGCGGTGCCAGCCCACGTGGGTTTATTAACCTCTGGTAACATATCCCGCCTTCTATTACCTTAATTATGCGATAATGCTGCGCTGATCTAAGATTGATTTTTTTTTTCAAATATGCAGCTCTGAAGCATGGCGTCATGAATTTAACCAGTAGAAATAGGTCACAATACTACTTGGAGATTTTTAAGTTGTACTTCGATAATTTTTGCTCTTAAAGTCCATTAAACCCGTTCTTCCCAATCGGTGTGACTTAGTAACCAATGTAGACTAGAGAAGGTTGATTTCGGTTTATTTTATTCGTTTGACTTTGTATTTTTCTAATTTTAGTTGTAATAATAGCTATGATATGAATTATAATAACAGTAACAATAACAGTTATAACAATAGGTAATGATAATCGCTATAATAACACAGTAATATTAATTCACAACAATATTAATTATGTACGAAACAATAGTTGTGATAACAGCTATAATATGAGTTATAATAACAGTTACAACAATAATAATATAGTGATAATAGCTATAATGAAATGCAATAATAATTTATAATAATACTATAATTATGATTGTTTCACTGCAATTAATTTACAAATTAAGTATTCGAAAAATATATATAATTACATCTATCAGTAAAACGAACTCATTGCAAATTGGTGGAACTTGGTTGATTTGAGGATGCAGAGATTGGGTCTTTAAACCAATAAGGTTAGAAAAAAATGAGCGTAAGACGAAAAAATGATTTTCTGATTTTAATCTTGAAAATAATAATCTACTGAATATAAAATCGATGAAATCGGTCGAGACTTTGATATGTATATTAAAGTGAATAAAATAAATAAGATAATCCTTAATGAAATATAATCCAATTAATTAATTAAAATAATCTACTTCTAGGAAAAGGAGAGGCAATCAGAAACAACGGCACTATTTTTACACCAACAGAATTACATTAACGAAAATAAAGTTGATAACGAGGGCGGTAACGTTCATAATAGGGCTCGCCAGATTTCGCGAGAATATTAAATTAAGAGTTTAATATCCTCTTCGTAATCACGCGAGGGTATTAACGTCAGAAAAAAATAACTGAACAACACTTGATTTACCGTTTTAATTAACTCCATCCTCGTACGACATTTCCTTTTGCATCAACGGAAGAGGAAACCTTATGAATCCCCGGAATTTATATCAACCACCGTAATACGAAAGGCCGTCGGACGAGAGCTAAAGGTAAAGAATTGTTCTCTCTGACATCCAAAATTTTCTGTTTTTACGACTTTTTTTCAGAAGAAAGACCTTGGGAGGGAGATAAAAACGTTCCGCGCCGATTCCTGCAGACATATTTCGAGCGAGAGATGGCCTTTCCTTGGATTCGAACAAGGATTCTCCTGGAAAGGGTACAAAGGAGAAGGGAGGTTTCTGGAAGGGATGCGTCATATTTGGAGAGGAAGGACGCATGAGAGAATGGACTCTTGGCAAGGATTATCGCTGATATACTATCTTCGGAATAGCAGAGCGTGTGGTAGGAAGAAGGATTGCGTTGTCAATGTTTAACATGCCCTTAATTTTTAACTCCACTTTCACAAAAATTTCAATGATTATGTATTTTAATTTGTGTGGGCCCGTACTATCGCCTAAGAAGATAATTAAATAATAATTCAAATAATAAACTATATAAACAATTGTCCTACAAAATTATTTCATTAAACCGTATTAGGCGACCAAAAGATTTCGCGAACTCGATTCAGGGATGTCTGCAAAAACTTATTTATTTGCCAACGCCCCATCAACAGCAATCAGTGCCAATTTACGANTAACATTTCTACGCACTAATTCATTTTCACTATAAAACATTGAAAATTTTACAATATGCCACATACTTTGCAACTTTCTGATGAATTAACTATCATTTATAATTCCTCAAATGTACAAATTTTTCTTTGAATCATAATTAATTATGTTACAGGTAGCATCTAAAACAATTGCAAACTACGTGTTAAATAATTGAAAAATTACAAAGTCACCATAACAACAACAACAATAATAATAATGTAAATAAATAATAATAATAATAACAATAACAATGATGCTCAATTATTGAATAGAATACAATTGTTATTCCTTGATCTCCATTCATCAATTAAGCTGCGTTGCTGCACTGTATATACTGTCGGGTACTTCCCAAAACCAATCACATTGCTCGATCCCGATCGGGTCGAGATTAATCCAATCGCAAATCTCCACTGCACCAGCCACATGCGAGATTCATATGCACCGACAGAGATCGAGTTCAAAATGGGAGCAGTCGTGGGATGCAGGAGGTATGGGTGCAATGCAAATTGTCGTGCGTGGGAGAGGCTGTGCGGTAAAGAGGTCATAAGGAAATGAGGAGGATGACCGGAGAGAGGTGTTGTCCTCCCACGCCTCGTTGTTTGTTCTCTCCCGGAGGTGGCTCTGCATTGATGGCCTCCTTCGATCTCTGCAAATCCCACCCCCATTGCCCACCGGCCCGTGCCCTCTTCTTCCCTCGCATTTTCCTCCTTTCCTTTTCTCTGTTTCCGTCATCCGCTCTGTTTCTCACGCCGTTTCACTCCGTCTCCATTTTTACATTATCTTCTCCGAATTTACCTCCCGTCGCTTTTCTGTGTATAAAAACGCACCNTAATAATACATGGAGAAGAACAGGTGTGCATCCAGGAAGGTGGCTGAAGGGTCTGAACCACCCTCAAAGTTTCAACATTTACGTATTCAGAACCGAATTCTCAATTGTTTATCAATAAATCTTTCATCCCTTAAAACATTTCGTTATATGGTATCTTGCAGAAAGGTGTTGTATTCGAGATTTAGAAAAAGTACAGCGAAAGGCGATACGTTTCGTAAAAAGTTAAGACAAATCAGTGAACGTTACTCAAATGTTTCAGGACGCAGGATGGGAAACTTTAGAAGATAAAAGATTTAAACAAAGACTAGATTTACGTAATAAGTATAGGGTACATTCTTAGAAATTGCAGCTGATATTATACGTCCTCCCTGTAACATAGGCCGTTCTGATGCTGCGAGAAAAATCAGAGAAATAGATGCTAGAACGAATCGATTCAAAAATTCAATTTATCCGCGAACGATATGCGAAAGTAATCGATTAGGAAAGTAGAGTCACAGTGCATGCACCCCCTGCCACACGCGGGAAGGCGGCTTGCAGGGTACATATGTAGTTGTAGATGTTATAAGCGACACTTTCTCATGATGAAAATCGATCATATCATTCAATAAATACGCATCACAGCCTAAATGGGATATCATTGGATACAATTCCTTAGTTCAGGCCCACAATAGAAAATTATGGATGCGCCCCTGGTGAAAAATCATTTAAAAATTAAGATATTAATGGAAAGAAGAGATATTAAACAATAATGTTCACTATTGGTAATAAAATGTTTAAATCATAGAAATACTTATGGGTAATGCGAAACTATACCTAAGGGTTGCAATCACACAATAATCAAAATAATTTGGCGTAAGTTCCCCATAAATTACCAGTCCTGAGGCGTCACCTTGACGACAAATGTCATCCTTTAAGTTTCCTTTCTCGCCGTCCCCATTAGAATACGCGTGAAAGTAGGGAAGGAAGCAACGGTGATAAATGACGTCTACTCATCACTGAATTCAAACCCGGGACAACGTTAAGATTATAGTTTCCAACCGCCAAACACAAAATGGCAATAAACAAACTTAGCCCATCATCAAATGCGTATAGAGCAAACGGTAGCGGAAGCGAAAAAGGAAGGTTGGGTCCTTGGAAGCAAAGACACCATTTTTGGGACTGAGTTGGAATGAGAGACATTCTGCATTCGTCAGTGTTAAAATAGTTCGATCAGAATGCGGGCGCGAGAGAACATCTCAGTTGCTGGCCTTCGACTCTATAACGGAAACTGCGGATATATGTTGGCAAGGGCACCTGATAATTCATATCTGATGACCATATTTGCGAATTTTCTTTCCACATTTCAATGAACCGTATAATATCCGCCCTTTACAGATCGACGAGGGACGAAGGAAGGACTTCGGCATCTCCGGAAAAACACCTCCGTGGCCTCAGTCTTCGGAAAGAACGGCTCCTCCCTTTCTGCAGGTGCTCTCCGATGAAGCAGTTCTCATGAATACGGTAGGTTTTACCTTTTCTGATTAGCTCCCGAGCGCGTCGGGGGGATATTCCTAAAAATGCGACAGCACTGCGGAACCGAAAGGAGATAGAGGAAAGAAAATTCTACTTTCGTGGATTACAGACCACCTGGCGGATTAAAAATAAATGAGGGATTAGAGGTAAGTTTCTGGAGCATGGAAAGTGGGCGCGAGATAAACTATCTCAACCCATTACATCTTCCGAAAACTTGGAAGTAGAGTACCATTAAAAAAAGCTTCTATTACCATACCCAGATATGTATTCTTATTTCTATTTTAGTGATGTCTATGCTTATGAAATCACCCTACATGCCGCCATTCGGCGTGTAGAAGGGGGTACCTGCACCATGATTCCCTAATCGATTACTTTGAATCGATTCGTTCTAGCATTATTTCCCTGATCTTTCTCTCATTGTCAGTATCGGAACGGCCTATGTAACAGGGAGGACGCATTATATCGGCTACATCATCTGTGGACGTGCTTCCCCAGAATTTATTTAGTAAATTTATCCTTTCTTTAAACCTTCTAAAGATTCCCATCCTGCGTCCTGAAGCATCTGAGTAACTCTCACTGATTTATCGTAGCAATTCTTCACTAAACGTATAGACTTTCGCTGCACCTATTCTAATTGTCGAATGCAACACTTATCGTCTCCCATACATTACACGCATACTCAAGATGTGGCCTAACTAACGCAAAATAACATCGCTCGCGAACCTTTTCTTCGCTCCGACAGACTATTCTCTTAATGAAGACGAGTTTCTCAAGTGCTCTTCATTTATTATGGATTTGAGTATGAAATGATAGATAAAAGGGATACGATACAGAAAGATATCTCTTTCACTTACTTTCTCGGTCTTGCTCGTGGAAGTGATAATACGTAAGCTATATAATGAGGTATGAGTGTTGCAGAGTAATGGTACTCATTATTGGATGCTGTGAAGAGTGTCACACATCGAATCATTGTAGAGTGTATTTGTTCCAGTCATAACATCCTGAGCAGTGAGGAAAGCAAAGGGAAACCACCTCATTCCTCATCCAGTAGGCCTCATTCCCTCCGCAAAGATCTAGGTAGCTAATGGTGGAGAAGGTGAGTATTCAACCAGCCTGAATAGTCGAATGCAGGGGTTATCAACCGCTGGACCATTGGTAGTACTTGAAAAAGTATCAAATGGTTCTTGATTAATGGGTTAATGACGATTATTTGACTAACTTTGACTTTGGTGAAAAATTTAATAAAAAAAGAGACGGTAGGTTGACAATTTTTTTATTGGTGGTTCGCACCCTGAAAAAGGAAACGTGTTCGAAAGAACCAATCCCTGGTTGAAATGGTTTCACATTGTCAACCTACCTTCTCTTGTAAAAAATACAGACAAGTTACAGCGTGATTTCTCCAACTGTGAACAAATGTTTTAAAAAAATCTACCTACGATCCTACCTACAATCTTTGCCTAAATAAACACCACTCAATTCAAAGCATGCGTATTGAATTCCCTAGTGAAAACTCGGCCCAAATTAACTCTGGGACAAGGAACTCTGGGCAATAACGATTCGAAGAGAGGCGTCGCAATCTAGAGGCCTTGTTTAAAAGCAATTTCCGCCTCTGTTTACAGTGGACCTCCGCTTGGGATCGGAGCTCTCGACAAAATAACACCTCTGTGAGCTTAGTTACCGGAAACCTTAGTAACCGCACAAACATTAAGCTATATTAAGGAACCTTAATTATAGCGGTATGGAATTAACCAAAGGAAATCTGCACACAGACATTAATGAAAAGTACGCTCGGTAAAGGTAACCGAATCCAATGTTAAGTTACAATCTCTGTTAAACCTGAAACTATCGATAATGCGTATTTGATAGAAGATCGCACTGGTGAAGTGAACTTATTCTGTTGTGAAACAGTGATTTATCTATAATGTGTTCATGGTGGTCGTTTTCACTAATATTTTTCGTGCAAAAGAAAAGACAGAGGGCATGATGAAACATTTTCATAAGACATGCGTGAATATAAAACATTTTTGCGGCCCTTAAGGCGATCAAAGATGCATTAAATTAGGATTTCCCACCCATTCTTCATGAAGCTGTACGACCCACCCGTTCCAGAAACGCTTTACTTTCCCGTGACGTCACGTTTCGCGCATCACATAGAGGGTAAAAACGAGAGGTTAAACTTTCGGTTCAGGCAATTATAGGGAGTCTATCCAAAAGCCTTCCGCCTCTCCCTTGCATACCAATAACGCAACGCTCTCTTGGTGGCAGTGGGCGGGTCTCGGGCTGGAGAAGAAAGGACACGCAACGCGAAGCGAATATCGATGAGGGCACTTCAAATGTCGCCCGTGCACGCACCGGTGGGGGGAGTTTTAAAAGGCGTCCACTAGGTGTCGCATCCAGTAATGCCACAATCGATTGTCATTAAAGATAGCTGTACGTGGGAGTACATTAGAGATAAGGCCAAAGAAGGCGAGACGTGAGAACCTGGGAGGGTTGCGCGCCAAAGTTCAGGGGCTCTAAGACCGTCAATTTGCTTTACGGAAATAAGGTCAACCACTTGAACCTGCAGGCTGGATTTATCTCTCGTCTAGATATATGATCAGGTACTATATACTAACAAAAACTTAAACAAACTCACCATCTTCTACAATAAATGTATACGACTAGCTGTGTGTAGCAACAAATTAGTTCCACTTAAAGAAATATTACGCCATCACCGGACTCCAAAATTCTCTGAACATTTACTGGCCATATGTAAAAAATTCTCTAGGAAATTGCAAACCATCAACAATCCCTTAATACAACATATATGGGACTATACACCAACTGTGCGTCAAAGAATGAAAAGGATCAAGGAACCCAAACGTATACTTACTCTGCTGGAGTCACACACCAAGAGGAAATGGGGAATGAAAAAA
>KZ308267.1:1251071-1283757 GCA_000376725.2 Ladona fulva
CCCCCCCCCCGACGAGACGAAAACAAGATGTCTTAATTGTTGGATACTACGAATTGTATTTGAACAATTTCGGCATTTTTGCTACGAACTGAATGTCGTTCTCCCAGCTGCTTTAGTTATATTAGAGGTTTAAAAACACTCCGTAAGCCGTGTTTCGGCAAGCGGAACTCGCGCTCAGAGACAAACGGGAAGCTCCGGATTACCGATTTCTGGGAAGCCCAATGATCATTTCGGAAGCAATGCTTCCATCCTCTGATTTTGTCTCTGAGCGCGAGTTCCGCTTGCCGAAAACCGGCTTACGGAGTGTTTTTAAACCTCTAATTCATATACAGCCGTGTTCCAACCTTCTCTTTTCCTTACTGCTTTAGTTATAATTATACTATGACTTCCATACGGAAGTAATTGGCATGATTATTGTTTTACGACCATTGTTGCGCTAATTGGTTGCGACCCGTTATACGTTTAATCATGGAGATCAAGTGCAACTTTTGTTGATAGATATCTTAAACGCCTCATTAATTAAAGCAACGTAAAGAATAGCTCCGCAGAGAAGCTAATGACTGTTGCAAATAAATAACGCAACAATCATAAGCTATTCGTTTAATTATCGAACCCAACGGCATCAAAAACGCCTCATTAATTAAAACAGCGTGAAGAATAGCGTTACAGAATAGCTAATGATTGTTGCAAACAAATAACGTTGCAAATAAATAAGCAATTTTGTTGATGGGTACTTAATTTTAATTACTTTAAACAGCGTAAAGAATAACGTCGACATTATGCATTTGAACTAACTATATATTTAACTAGTAAAAGTCCCCGTCAAGCATGAAGGAACTTAATTTAGTTTTAAAATGCCTATATCTATTATCGTAAATATCTGGTCCTCCTAAGCCAGAAACAGTCCGTCGTAAGATCATACAAACTTAATACATTTCTTACCATTATTTATAATATTTATTCTACTGCTTTCAAGTCATGAAAGCCTACTTTACGTACATTTCTTATGAAAAAGTATAAGAAATGGTTATCCCCGTGTACTTAAATGGGATAGTTCATGAAATCGAAATTCAAAAATTTCCTTGGTCGTCAAAGGGATGGGTTGTTTATTTCCGAGAAATTTTACGAATGTTCCGTGTGTTTTATCAGTTCTCGCAATGTCGAATTTATATTAATGTTTCACGACTAAATAAGATTCTATGATGATTTTCCTTTTTTGTGACACTTGTCTCAATTTCGTAGGACCATGTTTGTTTATTTATTTGTAAAACAAACGACCTCTGCAAGTCATGAAAACGTAATTTACGTTCACCTCTTATCGAAACATACAATGGGCTCCTGGGTTCGAACCCGGGCCTTTAAATAGATGAGAATAGTTTTCCTGGGGGTTTCAGCATCGTAGAAACACAATGCAGTTTGTCTTAGATCTCTAAGTCAAGCCGTTTCTGAGATAGATAGGGGGACGGACAGACATTTTCTTTTTCATATATATGATGTTTCCCTACTCTGAGATGCCATATTCGATACTCTACCACAGATTCCGCCTTGATCGATTAGCCCTGAAGATATTGTCGCATTTGCTTGCTGCCTGAACCGACCCTGGCTATACGTGGAGTTAAATCTTCTTGCAACAAAAACCCGGATATTTAAGCGTGGTGAAACGTTCCGTGTTTTACAGGACAGCCTCTAACATATACGTTTTGTCCCGTTTGACAGTGATATTTTTCCTGGATACGAGGAATCTCTACATAAGATCTACCGCAGAATTAAAACAGAATCGCTAATGGTGCTCTACTTTTATTGTGCTGTTTTTTTTGTCTCTTAAGTCGAAATCGTTCTCCTTGGTTTACCCCATTCATTCATACAATCTTGAACTATGATGCATGCAATAGAGGATGGATGCACGACTTTCGCAAGGCTCAGAATGGAAGAGCACACAGTTTTTCAAGAGTAAAACTTAACGAGCGTGACGATATCTTCTTCCGATAAGATAATGTCGTAAATCATAAAATCGTAGCAACAACAATCACGGCAATCAATCATTGCCAACAATCACATTCAACACATCAGCCTAAGATAACACTCGGAATTTCATTTAAAAACTAGCTGAAGTGGCCGTTGATTCTCAATGGGGAAAATAGAAGTCGGATTAAATATGGTGTACCTATTTGTACATAAGAGAAAATAAAAAAAATTAGATTATATTGAACATTTTTTTCAATATGATCAAATTTCTCACACTTCGAAGCCGAAATCTACAATCAACAACCAGAATTCGTGACTGTGATAGTTAAGATCTCTGCAGCTTTTCCTATTTATTTTACTTAAATTTTCGCAACTTCGAAAGCATCACTCCCCAGCCGTAATAAGAATCTTCATTCAATTTCCCTTCTCTTGGTGCTTGTCTCGATTTCGTACGACTATTCTTTCTAATTTAATTTTTCAAAAGAAATGAAGCCCGCAAGCGGTAAATCTGAGGTTTACGTGCATTTCTTATGGCAACAGTTTTAAACTTCCGGAGTCGAACCGGGGGCAGTATGGGGAATAGAAAATAGCCTATTTTCTAATCTGGGACGACATTTGTAAACCTCGAAAGTTTGAAAGTCGTACGAGAGCTGGTTCTAGAGTTTTAAGCGGACTAACATTCACCCCCCCCCCTCCCCCACACACACAACTTTATAACATAAGATTGATTTGATGGAATAATGAAATCTAAAACCTGAATGAATGAACCGTTCTTGAACAGAGCATTGATTTTTTTCACCATGGATATTTTCCTTTGATGTAGCGTCCGCCATACTACATTACCACCCTAAAAAACGAGATAACATAATGTTTAGCTGTACACCATATCTAGATATAAAAATGTTACGTTAATATAAATTAAACGCGTATTTGCATTAATCATAGTTGTTCAACAACTACATCTTCATCACTGATGCATCCACTACTACTAATTAAACGGATCATACCGTTTTATAATTTACAGTTCGATAATAATTCCATCCTCCTTTATTTCCATTCAAAAATAGGCGTTTCTTTAGCTATTGAATTTTTTTAAACCATTTAAAAGATTAAAAAAGCCGAAAATGAGGAAATGTATGTCGCCAAGGAAATAACAACGGTGTTGAACGTCTGAACAGTGATTGGTGCTATAAAACGGCTCAAGTTTGCAAATATCAACAGTTATTAGCTGAAATACTTAACATTTGCGCAAAGGTTGCGTTTAATATACGATTAAAAATCTCTTAACCAACACTCAACACTGAAGAAACTGCACAACGATCACGTTCCGAGGTACAATAATGCACACCACGGAGAACGGTTTGGCAAATACTGCTCTTATGAATTTTACTCTTCCCGAGTTCTCATTTAATTCGAGAAAGTTTTCAATTGCCCAGAGAACAAGTCCTTTCACCAATGACTAAACGACCAAAAGTCGAGCCTACGCGAAAACTCAAGCAGGAACTCCATAAATACACAAACGGGACATTCATTCGACACAGATATTAAAACTCGGTCGAGTTTCGTTGGTCCGGAAGAATTTTAGCGACAAAACACCTCAAGACTGCGACGCCTTTTTTTTCCCACACAAAGCCATTTACTCCGTCCATTCCTCGCACAGATTCCTGGCATTTTCCCTCTCTCCGTTGACTGTGTGCAGTGACATTTTTTCCCTTCCGTGGTAACTTGATTATTCACAGTTTGTTCACCTCGCTCGCCCACGTTGATAAACTCTTTGCGGCTACGAAGTTCATTACTTTCGAACACTTGGATACGTTACTTCGTGTCGCCGTGGCAACACGTGTATCCATACATGCGCTTCGACAACATTCACTTTTACTAAAATAATTTCGAACCCCAAAACTGCCTCGTTCAGTGTGGTGGGGAACCAGAGGCTTTCAGGCCAAATGTGGCCTTTCTAAATTATTCATTTATTTGTTACTTTTCTATTGAACATTCTTACTTTAACATGTTACGTTAAATATATACATCTGCTGACAAAAACATTTTATTTTGTATGTCAGACAATGGAAAACATGTTTAATTAAACTACAATATATAATTTCATGTAAAAATGAAATATATAACTGCAATGGGAGTAATGTGTTGTAGTTGTGATCGAATGTGATGTAGTGTACACTTGTAACTGATTAGTGATGTGTAATTGTTGTAAATGTGGGTGCTGCAATCAACGTAAAGTGTACTAGATTTGTAAGTGATTAGAGGCTGATTAATGTAGCGTGATTGGTGAAAGCGAGTAGTCTATACATACTTTTTTATATCGTTGAATTAATAAATTAATTATTATTATTGTTACTTACATTTTTAAGGACTTCAACAATCGGATGATATTGTTTAAAATGCTAATTTATTGGCGAGTTTTACTGTTTTAGTGAATTTTTGTTACAATACCGCTTAAATTATTTTTAAGTACAATGATAAATCTTTTGGCCTGTACTATCATTAGGTTTGCGCTGGTTTCCCCCCCGATCCTCAATTTTTGTGGGTGTTGCTGTAGATATCTTTTTTCTATGATATCACTTTTTTTACATCCACAAACCCTTCTTAAGTTTTATTCTCTATATCTATTAATGTATATATTACAATTATTTTATGTTTTTTTAATATCACTGACGACATGTTAGTTGAAAGAAGGAACTTTTTAGTCTCAATCTCGCCTTAATAAAGACCTTAAGAACTTGTTTAAATAATTTTGTTTTCCAGTCTTGCTAATGACGCCAAGAGAATGATAAAATGTTCGCTTTCAGTGTACTTGTTTGTTACAATTGGACGCTTAACGATCTGAATGAAGGCGACACGACACAAGAAGTGTCTTATCAGACAGTCACAATTTACTAGTATTTTTTTGAATTTAAGGCATGAATGGGCTACGTATTACTTATACATTGTTACGAGGCTTAAAGCTCAATTTACGTTAAGTTCCACCATGCTCAGCTGGGACGTTCATCAAATCAATATAATTTATTATTGATGCCGAGCTCAATTTGTTATCCTACAGGAATGCACCTGGGATTTAAAGGGGGATTAGCATATTACAGTATCCTTTCTAACTAATTTTACGGCTAAGAGTTGAAAAATACAAAAGTTTTACGAAAGTTGATTTCATATTCGTCATTGACAAGATATTCCCTGTATTCATCTAATTTAGTAGATCTTTTCGAAATTCATCCAGTATTAATGAAATCATCCGCCGGTCACAAATACTATACATTGTAAATTGTTATTGATTTAGAATTGACACTTTCTAACTTAGGAGGACCAGATGTATACAATAATTGTTATATTTATAAAATAAGTTGAGTTCCGTCGTGCTAGACGGGGGTGTTTAGTACTATGTAATATAATACTATTCGGAAAATTTGTCCGTTTTCATAATTGGAAACGAACAAAAACACAGATGACGAGCGCACTCAATCATAACCTATTCTGTTAGAGGTCTTAGAGGTTTAGAAAGACTCCGTAAGCCGTATGTCGGCAGACGGAACCCGCATTTGAAGGCAAATGGGAAGTTCCGGATTACCGCATTCTGGAAATCACCACATGCGCATTTCGGGAACAAAGCTTCTATTCTCAAGGGTTCCACAATGTAACGTATGCGCATTTCGGAAACAAAGCTTCCATTCTCAAGGGTTCCACAGTGTAATGTATGCGCATTTCGGAAACAAAGCTTCCATTCTCAAGGGTTCCACAATGTAACGTATGTGCATTTCGGAAACAAAGCTTCCATTCTCAAGGGTTCCACAGTGTAATGTATGCGCATTTCGGGAACAAAGCTTCCATTCTCAAGGGTCTCACAGCAAGAAATGACTGAGTTACGTCCGCCGATATACGACTTACAGAGTGTTTTTAAATCTCTAATTCATTAACAGCCGTGTTCCAATTTTCTTTTCTTTTCTTCCAACCTACCCAAGGTAAACGCGGTCATTTGTGAGTCGAACCCCGGACCTAGGAGATGGAAAGCTATTATGTTGGGATATCATATATAATCATGGGGATGGACGGTCTATTGTATAAAAAATCATCCTGCAAACAAATGTTTACAATCAAACCGTCATTTAAACTTTCATATTTATTTGACTAACAGTATCTCCAAGATTGAAACCTTACAGATGGAAGTAAGAAAGTTAGTGTTTAATTCATGAGTTCCAAAAGCAACAAGAACCTCGATTTTAGGCCTAAGAAAAGCCTAATAAATCTTGAATCATCCTCTCCGAAAATACCCTTCAATCACCGACACGCACTTTTCAGAACCCCTAACTTCCCCGACACGAAGGGGATGTAGAATTTGGGGCAGTCAATCATTCCCACCGAGTACTAGTAAGGATTCCGCTCGCTTTGCCCCATGGGAAGGGTCGATCGAATGCGCACCGCTTCAATTATCGATCCAGTCACACTTAATAACATTCTCTGGACGTGAGTTTCATTTTCTTTCCTCCAAACTGTTTGTGGGGGGATGTTTACGTTACCTCCCGCCCCCCCTAAAAAACCTTGCGTCGCTTGCGTGTTCCCTTTCGTCGAAATGCAGCGAACTTTTTTCGGCTCCTGCGTGGGTTTGGAATGCGCAGAAGCGCCTTCCGTTTCTCTGGAAACTTGATATAAATATTTATCTCGTTTCCTTTCCTGTGAAGAATTGGGTGGCTTGTCGAGTCATGATTCGCCGGAATTAGGTTGAAATTTCTTCCCCTTGTTCCTGCTACCATATCTTGATGAATGGAATATTTTTCATTCGTCTTCGACAGGGAAATGAATATATCATTAATTCTCATTTTTCTCATTTCATGATGATGATAATATAAAAGCTACTTAGGTGTGATTTATGCTGGATACTAGCATTCATCCAGGTCACTCCCTACTGAACGCCATGAAAAGTATTGGAAGAATGTACGAATGATTTGTACTTTTACCACAAATTTTATTTTCACAAAACAGTTAAACGACCGGTTTCGAACGATTAATCGTCATCTTCTGGTTCCAGGGAACAAATCATTCGTATATTCTTCCATTATGGATTACCACAACACCTCGCCTGATTCTGTGAAGTTTATTTATGAAAAGTATTATTCAAATTGCCGTTGTACTTAACGTGAATGATTACTTCTGATTGTATTCTGCCTAATATCCGGAACGGATAATATGTCTCCACTATCAAAAGGAAAAAACCTTGTAAAATACGCAGAAATACTACGGTAGAAGGAAAAACCCGATGTATATATGAACATTTTTCTAAAAGCCAGCTTCTGACAAACAGATGACCCTAACAACGAATAAGGAATTGTAAGTACAGATAGGTAATTGTGAGGATGAATAGTTACTTCTGGTCGTTTTTCCCTCGTAGCATTAGAGAAGTTAATAGCAGTTAGGGTGTGATAGGATTATTCGTTGTTTTTACACCCCCTGCCATGCGCCACTGGCGGATTGCGGAGTTTTAATGTAGGTGCAAGGCAAAGAAGAAAAAAAACAAACAATTACCAGTCTGAGTACATATTTTTAGGCCTTCCCTAGCTAATCATTTGGAGAATAAGTTTAAATGTTAGTTTGATAGTTTATTTCTACGGTATTGTCATCTTCTCAGCAAAATTAAGAACTCCTACGACGAGATTTTACAGATTTTCTCTCGAAATTAAATACCTTTCAAACGATGCTAGTGGAATTGGGACTTTAAGGGACATCAAGAGTTCACAGAATGACGAGGATGTACCAAGATTACGCTAAAATTCTCAAATGGGCAGGAATTTGTGCACGCATGCTCTTTAGCAGCAAAAGGCGAAACTCAATCTTCAATCTGACTCTTTCCATCTTATGGGATTGTTATAGCTGAGGAGGACATACGATACGAATAAGCCTCCAAAATTAATATTGCTCAGGCTCCTTATTGACACGTTTTTCTTCCATGAATGTTTGTCATCAGTCCGTTGAAAAAGGAAACGTACTTGAAAAAGTGGTCTATTTAAACCGTCTGTGGCAGTTTAACGGAATTTTTCGCAAAGGCTAACCAAAGGATCTTAACCCGCAAAACAAGTAGTTCTCCTTTGAAGAAGCACTATGATTAAATAACGTGGAGAGGCTGACCATCAAAGGACGTAACCTGGTACATTCCGTACCACGCCATCATCAGAGTATAATCTTCCCACGCAAAGATGCAATCTGGCAACATCTCAACCTTTTCACTGGGGATATTTCTAGCGGCGAATTTCAAACACTCTAATTTATGAAAATAAGACATAAATCACTCTTGCTATCAGGAATCGCGGAATGCGAAAGTAACCTCTCGAAAGATTCAATCCTTCTGTGAGGTTCAAAGACCGAGGGAAAAAATATATGATCAAAATTTGTCTCAGGCGAAAATACCGAAGTGTTAAACACTCCAAGTAAGGGATGTGTACTTTCTGAATTTTCCCCGAATATCGGTGATGCATTCACGCGTGCTAACATGCGTGAGTTAACACATACAGCCGATGACGCCGGGATCGAAGAAGCGAATTGAAAATTATTACCGCCGTTCTCGCTAAAAACAGGCCAGAACACGGACTGTAAGACTTTGCACATTCAAAGCAACTTCCACTTTCGCTGAAAGGAAGACTTTATGAAGCATTTATGGTGAAGTGGAAAAGGTTTAGCATATAAATGAAGGGCTTCGAAGAATTTTCGTAGCTGCACTTATCGAATATCGGCCGTCCAAGAATCACTACCGAAACCTTCAGTTAACCAAAAATAGACCTTTAAGGTTTGATGAAAACGATCCATTTCCATGAACTGGTGGATCCCAAACTGGGATAACTGTACACTTAAGGATTATTGGTACAGGTTACAGGGTACGGGGAACTTGTTTAAACAGTACGGTGAATAGTAGGTATATAAATATGTTAAACTTTTCGAAGTATCCCAAATGCGGTTGTTTAAACAACATTTCCATGAAACTCCCCGTCAAAGTGAAGTTAACTTTAAATTTACTCCATAGAAATGAAAACAAAGGCGTAAAGCATTGGAACGTCTTACTTCCTTTTCTGTACTTCTTAATTACTTCTTCTGAAGTAAAATTTGCTATATCTGACTTCAATTATTTAACTATCACGATCATCGTTCGATTCCTACAATTATCAGCTCGTTAACTTGACGAAGAGGTAAGTAGACTTATTTTCGTTTGATCTCGTCAATAAAATAATGTAAACCAGCTAGTCTCGGGGAACAATTTAATGGAGCAATACTTTCTGTACGAGTGAAATTTTTGATGAACAATTTTGTCGAAAGGAAAGCGAATCCGATCGAAGAAACAAAGAATCACTTTTCCTATCTACTATTCCGCGGTGGGAATAAATGAATATGTAAGTTTACCGAAGACCTGAGAACCAGAAATACAACAACTTTCAAACTTTCGCACATAATTTAACATCATACTTCCGCATATAATAGGGAAGACGTTCGAATTTTTCCTTTAGCTAGAAGTAGAACACGGAAGAAGAAGCTATGCACCAGTCTTCTCGGCATGAAACTAAAACACGTGACGGTAGGGACCCGCAGGCCTTGTTAGTGGGGCCACGGGCCACCAGAGACCCTGAAGTTTGAGGAACCTTAGTGATCGTAAGAGGAGAATATAATTATAAATACCTGATGAGGCCTGCACATTACGAACTCAATACATCTGCTGTATCTTCAGCACTTTCCAACAAAATATCGGCGTAAGAACTATAGAAATTTCAGCGTTGTAGCTTTTTCAAACTTCACAATACCAGGCGAGTTGTTGCGGTAATCCATCACAGAAACAATAAAACCACGAACAATACTTTTCCATTAAAATATTTTCTTAAGAAACAAAATTAATTTTGTGGAAATGAACTATTTATAGTTTTGTTTCATCAAACTTTTTTTGTGTTGTAGCCCTTTGAAATTTCTTACTATATCTTACGCAGCTTTTCTTCGGAAAAACAGGGAACTTAACGAATTAAGTTTAGCGATGTAGGAAGTTTTCTAGGGTTTCCTGGCTGGTTGCTCCTTGGATGTCGGTCCGACATGATCGACATACTCGGTCATTTCAAAGTCCGGTGTCGGACTGATATCGAAGGAGCAACCCGGCAGGAAACCCGAGAAAACTTCCTACATCTCATACGCCGGGAAAGTACGAGATCTTCCTTAATTTAGCGATATTTGGTGCTACTGACACAAAATCTTATTCGGAGAGAGAAATAAAAATTATAGTATTTTCTATGGGCGAAGTCAATTTTCGTTCCTTAATTTGAATAAAATGCTGAACATGTGCAACAGACAAGAAGAGTCAATAATGAGCAGATTTCACCAGATTTACACCCTAATATTTCCTTTTCTTTTACTTATTAGACGTAAAATATGAGTAACATTACTCGGTTGGAACTAAAACGATGCACAATGCACAAAGATTGCTATTCCAACATCTCATCTCGTATTTCGATACAACAGTGCTACTGCCAACAGTGCTGCACTAGTCTGCATTCAACTGCATACGCATTGACCCGAAATTAAATCAATATCGGGACGCAAAAGCTACAACAGCCCTACTTCATGCCCTAGGGTCGGCCCTAAAACAGGACGTCAATGGCTAACAGCTTAAGGGCAGTCGATGCAAGGCCTGAATATCCGTTTGCAGGCTGATTGCAATAACATCCCCAACATAGCATGCATATCGATAAAAAATTTCCGTTTTCGCCATTCGATGGTTGAAAAATGTTGCTACGCTTGCATAGATTCTGTTAGGATCATGCCAACCAAAATGGAGAAAATAATTAGAAAACATATATAAAAATCGATCCCTTTCGTTGTAGTGGTACTCGGCAATAAGAAGTGATACGAAAATCTTCTTGCACAGAGTTTTAGCTTAACCCTTTATCTTCCAATCCAAGCACTTTTTAAGTACGTAAGTTTCACACTATTTTTGTATTTGTGTAATTGGAGCAACATGTACAGCGCATTCCGCAGCAAACAGATCAAAAGAGCGATACAGATTCAGGGGTATCTTTGACAATAATTATATATAACAATATAACAATAACTTGAACAAGTTCACTCTAATGGAGCATTTTAATATTTTTAGATCGAAAGAGTTTCGGCGCTACAGTAAGTAGTTCGAACCATCGCCCTTCCTGTTTGGAAAACTCGACAGCGGCATTTCTTCGAACTAAATAAGGAAAGCGCGAAAGACGGCTAGTTTAATCTGTATCCGACGCCCGCGGTTACCACGGCAACTGAAGGTAAGGGAATAGCGAGGACTTCTGCATCGTATTCGGGAGCAGCTTCTCCACGATGAATATTTTCGCACGAAATAAGGAGTAAAAAAACAAACCGATCAATATCATCCGAAAAAGGAGAGCATTCGAAGGCAAACGGGAATGAAAGCAAGAGTTTATTACCAACGGGCGATGCAGAAGGCCTCGGCGAGAAACGTCAGCGGGCGGCTGCGCGATTAACAATTTATTGGCGACAAAAACGAAGAGTGAATTTTGGCTCGAGTTGCGAAACTCCCTCCCTTATTTGGAGGACGAAATTTGCTTTGGTATATAGGGAGCAAGATGAGGGAAGGAACACATGTGATACGAAAAATTATTTGCTCGATGGAAATGGGAGATGTCTGAGAAATTACTTGATTTTTCCAATATTCGTGATTTCAGAAATCCCGAAATTTCAAATTTTTTTAAAACTCGATTTTCTCGCTTATCTGAAGAGATAGAGCGAAAAAGAATGAGATAGGGACCCAGGAAATCGCTTTCCTTCGGATGACTATTCCGAAATTTGCTATTTCGGAAAAATCCAAATTTCAAACACGATATTCTCCCTTATTTGAGAAGATATAGCAAAAATAACGTTGAATTCGGACTCAGGGAAACATTTCCTACAGTTAAATATTTCCGGTAAATTTTCAAATGAAATTGATAGCCCGATTAGATTATTTTAAAATTTATTCATCTTTTTCGAAAAATTACTCGTGTATTTCGTAAGATGCGTACTCCCGCGCCATCTGTCAGTTAGCGGATAGCGTATATGGGAGCCCGCTTGCTACCTATTGGCGCACATCTGAATCATTCGTACCTACGTCGAGCATCTGATTCGTAAGTAAGTACAGTCTAGCATTTTACACTTCAAATTAATTTCCTTTACCGCCCATATGTAAGTCGGTAAAAAGGTACGCATTATCTTGGGTCTGTATGTTATTCGTCTTGAAAATAGCCTAATAAGGGTTACAAAAATAAGGCAAGATGAGGAATGAGGTAATTTTCCCTCGCTTTTCTCACAGATCCAGTATACCATGCATTTTTAACTTGCGCGCAGCACAATGACCCAATGAATAATGAAAATTTTCACAGCATTCAATGAGGACCTAAACGAATGCCGTTAATCAGTATCACTCTTGCCACAGTTGGTTTCACCATATCGTGGCCAATATCGATACTGAAACTAGAGCAAATCAAAAATATGACTCTTTTTCTACCCCGTAGCAGAAGAAAATGAAAAAATATTCTATTCCCCAAGATGTAGAAGAAGGAACGTTAACAAGGGAGAGTTGCGCAAAAATTATCCCAAAAAAATTGCGACCGCTCCACAAGGATTGGCAGAATGAAGTTCAAAACACTTTATGATATACGGGATACCTAAAGAAGGAAATAATCGAGTACTGATTCGAAATTGAGTATCGCGCTGGCTATCAATCACACGAAAATTGCTCTGAAGACAGCGTCAAAAAACAATTTCTTCAGGAAGTGAATTCATTTATCTTCTTCCCTCACCACGAGGGATAAAGGGAAGCATAAATCACGATATCTCAAAGAATTTGAGCGATTTTTTGGTACGAAATTGAGTAGAAATCTCAGTATTGTATTGTATACGTATAGGATAAAGTCAAAGTTACCTCAGGCGTACCTCAAGGCAGAGTAATCGGACCTCTACTCTTTCTTATTTAGGTATATATCTATGACCGAAGCAACTAGATTTATAGCAAGGTATTTATTTATTAATTTAATATTTCGTTTCAATTTGGTCGGTGGACCAGGAAGAATATCGACAATTGAGAAATCTAAGCCTAGGAGGATAATTCGTTTCGGAATAATATTCGTTAGCAAAAACTCGCAAACCGAAATGATACTTTCCATAAGTTTCCAAATCCTAAACCATATATCGAAAAAATTACATCTTTCTTTCATTAGTAAGTAATAATGAGCAGATGCCTTTAGGTTTTTGGCCAAATATGAATTATTTGCCCCCCAAAATCTTTTGCGTTGGCATATTTCAAAACATTCGTTAGCCGAGTTCATTAAGTCTGCCTGTCTGTCTGTCAGAAAAATCTTCGTTAGCAGAGTCACTTGTGGTAAAACTCTTTTGCATTTCATAAACCAGAGAAACTATAATAAGAAGCTTAACAATGATTAATCGCATCGAGCGAACGTTAATCAAATGGATGTAGAATGAAGTTTGCGGAATACGAAATCGGTATTATGCGACCCCCCTCCTACTTCGGTACTCCGAGTCTTCAACGAGCGTAAAATAAAAGAAATAAATGCGAGGACAAGTCGTTTTAGGGATCCATTTTTTCCGAGAACGATAACAATAAGCTAAAGAGGTAACTCGAACGTTTGGTGTTTACACCCTCTGCCACACGCCGAAAGACGGCTTGCAGGGTATTTATGTACACGTAGATATAGAAGTCTGCTGTCATTCAATTCGAACAGCTGAGAGTGAGGCAAAACTAAGGGTAACTAGAACCCCAAAAAAATGAGAAACAATTATAGATTTACACTACTTTATTAGATGATCCAACATGCCCCCGAGCATTGGGGTACCCCAGGATAAGAGCCTGACACCAACCGAGTGAGTGTTTTAGCAAATGGCGTAACATTATGAGTCATTGATATAACGAAATATATCAAGCGGTAATTGGTGATTCTCTATACATACTTCAACACCTTCTACACATTTTCCAGTTAGAATTACGTCAGACTTTGTTTGTTAAATTAGACTAAGTTAATAAAGCCATTGATACATCCCGCTCAAGTTTAGAACTAAGTAAAAGAGGCGTGCAGTTAATGAGATAGAGGAAATAAAAGGGCCAAATATAAGCATCTTGCCATCAACTTTCATCGAAGTCAGAGAGTGGATTTTGATCTATCAGATGTCAATGAAAAGCACGCCAAAGATATACTAGTAAAGATATGGCTATAAAGAAGGGATGCCCAACCAGCGGTTTATTAATGCTCGAGGGACGTTTACCAATTTGAACGCGCAGCTCAGTAGTTTTTTTTTAATAATCACAATGGCTTAAGTGGTTTATATTGAGGAAAAGGACATTCTGTCCGGAATGAACAATAAAAGCAAAAATTAATCAATGTTCAAATTTTATGACAGTAAAAATATCGAGATAAAGGTGTTGGATAAATTAAAAACGTTATTATTAAAAAATTGAATGAATCCTGCTATCGTGTCTAGATGAACGGGATATTTTCATATTTCCTAAAATTCAGGAATAGAAGAAATTCGTCTTTCATTTTGGTCTACCTCAATCTTGTCCATGGCTGTGATAATATGATAGCTACTGAGGTATAAATAATGCAATGGAACAACATTCACCCAGGTCATTCCCTATTGAAGGTTCTAAAAAGTGTAATTCATACTGTGCTACTTTAGCGTGGGAGTTTACCACTGACAGAATTCTACCTAAACGAAGAAAGCAGAGGTAAAATACCTCACTCCTCACTTTGGATAGTAAGCCTCACTCCTTCCAAACGAGATCTTGGCTGCTAAGGGTGGAGGAATTGAGGCTCAACTGGCCTCCAGGATGATACACATGTATAGCATTCATGCTTGGCAGGGAAAGAACAGGCAAACTGCCTCAATCCTCATTCAGAGCCGCATTCCCTTTGCTAAGCTTTTGGTAGCTCATGGTGGATGGGTTGACTTCGAACCAGCCTTCGGACCCCACGAAGTCTTCACAGAAACATTTTATTTCTTATATCGCATTTAATTGGTTACTTTCCAGTTTGTGGTAAATATAATAATAATTATTATTATTGTTATTATACCTGATGGACTGAGCACCAATTTTTTTCTGATGACGATATAGTAAAAGAAATTAACGAATTAAATACAAGACACTCGGAGATTAAAAAAGAGACCAAAAACATTCGAAAGCATTCCATAACTCATTTCAACTCCACATGGGGGCACGGGGTCCCTTCGTTCCCAAAAGTTTAATCCGACCCATCAACTGTCAACAGCATGCGATGCGGGAGATGAACGACCGACCGCATTCGGTTTAGAATTAAAAGCGATAGAAATGAGCCGCGGAATCGATGGACGAGTGACGGAGATGGATGCGGTCGTGAAAATGTGACCGTGAAAAAGATAAAATTAATGGATCCGTCCACGTCGGCGGATCCCCGGCGACGCCGATGAATGCGCGGATAAGATCCGAGATAAAAAGGGCGAAAGCGAGAAATGCGCGGAGAGTTCACGGATACGGGAAGCATTTTTGGCGGACTAATGGCTGGAGAAGTTGGGGGGGAAAAGGCTCTGGGTGAAAATATCTTCTCGCCCGAGAGGTAAAGTTGGAAAGTTGACTTTCAGGAACCGAGGAGAGCGCGTTATTCACCATCAGATCTTAGGGGAAATTTTTAATCGCGAAAGAGCATCGCGGCGGTATCCCCTTGGCCTCCAAGAAGGAAGGATAAGGCTGTTGGGGCTCGAATTTTACCCAGAACTTTCCTGAAAATCCCGCTTTCTTCTAAATTACCTCCCAAGTAGGATACATTTATAGAGAAGTACTGGATGAGTAAACCCTATGAGCAGTTAAATAAAGTTAAAAATAATATATAGCCTACGTTGCTAGGAAGCATTCGTAGCTATAGTTTCCTGTGATTACTTTTTTATTTGCCCTTAAAACTTCGTTAACTTACAGTAGGTTTCGCAAGTTTTTCCTTTGGGTGTTTTCCTGCTGTGCTGTATTTTTTATAAGTGCAAACTTTATGTTTTTAAACCCACAAAGTAGTTTTCTTCTGTGCACTTTTCCGAGCTATCTCTTTTAATTTTTTTACGACGAAGGGTTAGAAGTAGAAATCTCAGTATTGTATTGTATACGTATAGGATAAAGTCAAAGTTACCTCAGGCGTACCTCAAGGCAGAGTAAACGGACCTCTACTCTTTCTTATTTAGGTATATATCTATGACCGAAGCAACTAGATTTATAGCAAGGTATTTATTTNGAATTTAGAATTTTTTCTTTTATCTCGGTCTTGCTCGCGGTTGAAATAATTGGAAAGCTACCAAGGAATAAGTGATTCTTAATAATGTTATTCATTTTTATCATTCCTCATGAAATGTCTCATTCCTTACGAAAATGAAAAGCATCATTCATTGGGTCATTTTGCTTCACTTACGGGCTTGTTCCTCTCATCCTATTCTCTCAGCTCGATAAGGATAGTACAGGAAAACTACCTCACTCCTCATCTTGTATGGTAGCCTCATTCCCTCTCTAAGTCCTTAGGTAGCTAATGACGGAAGTTTAGGTATTCCAACCGGTCTCCGATCTATGGGCACTTGATGCGTCGCACGTGGTATGTCATGAATAAAGATCACGAATTCTCGCTTTCCTTCTTTAAATGGAAATGTTAACTATACGTCATGGAATCTCGACTGTGTGCCCTCAAAGATAATTTACATGCAATGATGCTTAATCGAAGGCGGCGCAGAAAGGGAAAGTGCCCAGGGCGCAAATTTGTTCGGGCGCGCAACGGCAAGGACGGGATTTATCTGAATGGGAACGCCAAAAAAAATTTTCTCGTCTTGGGAACACTCGCGAATTTTAAACATCAATTTTTAAGTTTTACATCACGTTCTGTTTAGAACTAGCTGAAGAGCCCTTTGATTCTCAACGGGGAAAATAGAAGTTGGATCGAATATACTAAGCATATATTAATATCTCGTAAAATGGCCTCCCTTACGACTTTTAGATGAAGCTAAATTCTCAATTTATTCTTGTGGGATAATGAATGAGTGCGGATTAAACAATTGCATGGACCGTCAGATGTTAGCACCGCGGAATTTTATAAGTGTCTCGTATTTAACGAAATTATTGCAATTCAGAAGGGAAATCGATAATCTATTACAAATAATACCAATCTGTATACAATATACCTTCTTTGATTACCTACTCGTTTCGATTTATATAAGAATAGTCTTCGTAAACTATTCTTTCTAATTTAAATTCACAAAAGAAGTAAAGCTTGTGACATATTAAACGATATTTACGTGCATTTCTTATAGGAAAGTTCGACTCATCTGGGATCGAACCGGGGACTGCGAGGTAAATAAAGAGTAGCCCATTTTCTTCAAGTTGCAGACTTTTAATGATGTGCAAAATTTGAAAGTTGTGAAACTTTTGGTTCTCGAATTTTAGGCGAATACACTTACTCTCTACAAATATTTAGAAATGAGGTATAGGAAATTATTAGTTCCAGAGTAACACTTGCTGAAGTATATACGAGAATAGGAAAGACGAGAATACAAGGAAGACGAGGATGAAGCGTTAGCGTTAACTGATATTCGCAGTTTAAACACCGCCCATCATCGGTAAAAACATAGTTTATGCGGAGAAATTCTGATTTTTTCAGACACACTAATGCCCGGTATTAAAATATATGCTTAAAATGGACTTTAACTGATGTTACACATTGGGGATTGGTATTATAATGTTTTGTTACACTTAAAGTGAAAATTATAGTTAATCCTCATGTTAACCCACTAAAAACATTAAGAATAAGCTATAATCTTTACTTAAATTCTAACAAAGCATAATAAACCCGGGGTTTAAATTGAAAATTAGTTAACGTCAATTTTAAGTCTACATTACAATACCGGACCGTAAGTCTGAGATGAATTTACATTTATTTTATTTTGTATTATAAATCTAATATGTCCAGGCTCAACTCTGCGGAAGGGAGCCATACTAAAGAAATTAAATCTTAGTATTTTCCAAAGAATATATTATTGTGTGGAGAGAACTAAGTTGTTTTATTTCTTTAGAATTTTCCTTCGCGTTGTATTAAACTTTCGTATTACATTAAATGTAAAATATAACACTTATTAAACGATATCACTTATCATAACAATAATTAGTTTACGTTCTGTTGCCTGGATACGAATACAAATGAAACGGCACCCATAAATTTTAAGCGAGAACGTTGAACGCGAAAGACGTGAGTGTGAGTTGCAGAATTCCCTGATAACAAGTTAAAGTGGACTATGAAAATGGTCCAAGAATAATCCTGTGCATCTTAGCAAGCCTCACACATCCCTAAGATTAACAGCTGCGAAGATACTAAGAATACAACCCCAGTATATTATGCTTTTCTGCAAAAAAAGAATATCCTTATTAGGTTCCTCGAAATATTCAGCTCTCAGCGCCAGTACGTGCGTGCAGTAATGTGAATAAAAGATCAGAGATAGGATCGCGACACGCGCTTTCTTATTCCCTCCACAATGCAGTCAAATCTTTCTCGGAATACAAATTTTACAAAAGCCGTCGAAAATCTTGCATTCCCCGTGTCGCCGGACTCTTCTTCAACCACTTTCTCTTCCCGATGCCTGGTCAGAATTTTAGAGTAAATTGGAAGGAAATATGAAAAAAGCGATGGAATGAGACGATTTGTTAAGTACGTGAAAATATCGCTTGGACTCTTCTTCTTCGAAAGAGTTTTTCCCGAAGACATTTTATGACGGACAGACGGACGGACGGAATTTTCACCCACGGACATTACGCCCAAGACTTTTCACCCAAGATTCAGCTCAACCAATAGACATTTTACACTGATGATCATTTCAACCGAAAGATGTTTTCCGTATGGCGTTTCAAAAACAGTTTGGGTTGAGTTGGGGGTGTCCTTTACAATATTAATACAGCGGAAGCTATAATATTCGCTACTGATAAGAATTAGCTTCACTTACATTTCTTATGGTAGGCTCTCTAAATGACCTGGAATCGAACTCGAGACAATTTAAAAGTTCGTAAATAGGTCATTGACTGTATAAATTTCCGTTTTCTCACGTGGTATTTCAAAGAAAGGTTAGCTCAAACTTTTTTTTGGAATACCACTCGATAACAATAATCTTACGATGTAATATTCTTTGGATTAAATATCCTCTGAATTAAATATCCTTAAGATGAGATATTTCTCCAGTAAAAATGATCATGCGTTGAGAATTGAGACAGCGAATGATGGAGAAATAATCTAATATTTGCCTCCAAAACCAAAGTTCGATATGGAATCTATATTTTCTCAGTAAAGACTACATGCAGCAAACCGTTATTTCAGTGTATAAGTGATCTCTTCAGGGTAAAAAAACATCAATAAGATAGTGGACGAAAAATTAAACAAAAATTAGAAATAACTGAAATACGAAAAAACAAATGACAAAATATATATGCAAGATATTCAAGTGAAAAATTACTTCAAACTCCAAAAATTTACTCCCAATCGCATTTTTGATTAAACTCGAACTTTTTTACAAAATATCTTTTTAATTGAAAACCGATGAATAGTCATATGATAAATTCATATCTTTAGCTACCAAAGCATGCATTGTTTCACCTGAGAATGACGCATAAGCATTTGCAAAAGAGTTATTTTAGAAAATCTTTCGCGATGATAGTACATACATTTTGTTCGTTATGTTTTTTGGGTCTATAATAATCCTCCTTTTTTCACATAAAAATTCCACCGGAAAACGGAACAAATTTTAAGCAGCAATACCTTCGCCGCAGGCAGCTACCCAAACCGAAACAACTATGAAGCAACAATAGCTTCGGAGCACGCAACAAAGCAGCATTGTTGCAGCAACCTTATTACTCCGCCATTCAGCTACGAAATCTACAAAATGAGGCCTTAAGGTACGACTACAAACAGCAAATGGGTCCAAAAGGCCCTTTCGTTAGATTTTCGATACGAGTGCAAATTTGAACGGGCAACTGGGATACCATTGGAAAGACTCGGCGCTTCGCATTAGGAAAACAACGGAGCATTGATCCAATATACCCGAAAACCCACAGGTACAATCGTCATCACGCGATGCAAAAGACTCAGACAACTGCGAAACGAGGATTAAATGCCTTCGGGGATTATTTTCAAGCCACGGCTTGGGCGCGATTGTTATAAAGCCTTAATGACTCCGTGGAGAGCTCTTTCCTAGGCTTTCTTCTTTTTTATCAACACGGCGAAGAATTGAAATCGGCCAGGGATGCGAGGGAACTGCGGGAGAAACGTCACGAAAAGAGAAAAAGGCTTGGAACGTTCCTAGCTAGCGAGAATTAATAGTAGAGGAGGGAACAATGGATCTATCAGAAAAGACCTCTTTTTCCCCAGCATTGTTACCTCATTCTACATCGCGCCTCTTTGTCATGACGTGTTCTTCCTCCTTCGTGGCCTGGTACAGTAGATACTAAATCTCTAGTCCATTCTACGTAAAAAAAATCTTTGAAGAGACTATGATCATCCTTATCATAAGCATCATTCTCTCACGACAATCATTGTTATTAAATCTCCCTTAATATACAGTCATCACCATAACGATGGTTATTGTCTGGTTCGTAATTGTCGAAGAAATTATTATGACAGTCGTCATTGGTACTATTGTTTTGGAACTTTTATTCTCATATCATTGTCACTCACGCATCGACATTGTTGCAATCACTGTTGCCATAGTAATAGCCAATACGACATTGACATTCTATTATTTCTAGGATTACTACTATTGTTGGCGGGCTAGTCTAGCAACAATTAGGTTCTAGGTTCGAATCCTTCGCACAGCATGTTTTTTGCGTTACTATACCATACTATACACACTGTAATGTGCACGTACAAAACAGTTATTGCTTTGTTTAAGAGAAATAATTCACCGTGGTTGCTATAATACAGTTGCTATTTACGGTTTCGGTGTACTATCCTTATTTATTCTTTATATTAGGATATCGTCCATTTCCGCGGAGTATCATACCGAGGATATTGTGCTTGTATTCATCCAGTATAACCCAACTCACTAAACTCCCATACCGACTTTAACTTAGCAATAAATCCTTTATTGAATGAGAATCCTGATTGTCCTAATGATTTCTAAAACATGGAGAAACAGTAATGATCCAAAATGAACCCAGCAACCCTTTAACCACGTGATTCCTACACATCAAAACGAACATTTTCTTAGATCTTTTAAAATTTTACTACTCCGCCTATACAACAGTGTTCACAGAATATATTTAAGGCTCGATCAAAAAAATCATTAAAACTTCATTCCGAATGGATCAAACTAAATAATTATTACAGCAATTACATTTATATTTGAACTTGGAAATGCATGGTAAACGCTCTCTACCCGCTGGATGATGCTGAATTGAAGTTTCGAATACGCGTGTTGCCCTTTCACTCAAGAGATGTTCGATAACGTCTCGAGGGGTGGCGCTGTCGCCAGTAATTTTATGGAAACAGAATTCGGATCCCGAAGGAGTCCACAAGGGCGAGACGGCCTTGGCTGTCGATGGATGTAAATATCACCACCACTCTCTCCCGGGGGAATATTTGGATTTCCGGTCCTCCGTGTTTTTTTCCTTTCTCAAAACCGCAGCGGGAACCGATGCACAGTAAAGGTTTGCGAAATAATATTCGCGTGAACTTTATGAAGCAATTCGGAAACAATAATAGTTGCCTGGGCAAAGAATTAATTGAGTGACCTAGAATGTATGGTACTTTTTCCACATAAAACAGGGAGGCATTATAGCCTATCATTGCAGTTCGCTTAAATTCCCTTCAATAAATGGAGTTATTTCATAAATTACACAAAATAAATTAAAATGATTATGTATTGAGGGTAATGTTATTTTCATTTCAGATAAAGCAGACATGGTGTGTTAAGGATCGGTATGTTAAGAAGATTTGAATTGATGCATAGTATTTCTATAAATTACAAAGAATAATAGATAGAATCTAACATATCCTATAAACATATTTCGTAGACTTACTCAAAAGAGATAAAATAATTTCTTGAAGCGCAAAACCCGAACAAATGTACTGAAAAATCATTAGCACAACGTTATTGATGCCCCCATATAGATAAGGCCCTCATCTAGCGCCTATTATACGTGGTGTTCCCAGCCCAGGGCCTCTACTAGCTAATGACGAAAGCTCTATGCAGCCTTCACGCTCTATACTATACCTACAGTTACGAAGAAGTAAATACATAAGGAATATTAGGATATTCGAACTAATTGAAGTGGGTACTTTCCTTTTCATTTACAATAAAAAGGTACTATTGAGTTATGTTAGTCAGAAGAGAAGCCAACTGATACCCAATCTCGCCTGAATAAAGGGTCCACTCATTTGGCACCATTTCTCCCGTTATCCTACCTCCATTCCCTCCACATTCGGCTAAATATCCGATTTTCCACGGCGTTTTTACCTTTCCTTACCAAAGCCTTCAACCATCCCAACTCCTCTAAATCACCTCATCCACCCCACCTTTCCAGCCCCACCCAGTTGTTACACTGCAGCCATTCCCGATTCAATGTCACGCTCAATTCCACTCCCATCTCTCTCTCTCACCTCGCCAATTCTTTTCTAACCTTTTCCTCCTGTTGCCTTAGCAATGGACCAAATCGTACCTACCACGTATCTCTACCGCCGAATGCAACTGATGATGGGCGGGAATCCTTTAATATTGTGATTACTAGTAGTAGTAGTATTGTTAAAAGTGCTTCGACAGCTTGGGTTATTTTGCACGTAGGCCACCACCGGGAATGGAACCCCGGACCGCTTTCGCCGAAGTCGAACGCGTTGCTCACTTGGCTATCCGGAAGCCCATTGTGATTACTATAGTGTTAACATCTTATGTTAGTAATTTTAGTCATGTTGCCTTTCCCTGAAGTCAACAGGCTACAAGCACTGGTAGATTCTCATCGCCTTCACTATCAGTACCCTTGTAGAAGGAGTCATCTACATAGATAACCAGCAAGCCGCCCTTCGGCCTGTGACAGGGTATTCCTTCCTCCTCTTAGAGAGAGAACAATAAGTAGTGCTTGACGGCGTTAGCTCAGATAGTCAAAGTTACCACAGGTGTATCGCAAGGCAGCGTAATCGGACCTCTAATCATTCTGACATATATCTATGACCTGAGCGATGAGATTTATAGCAACGTGAAGGTATTTATTTATTAATTTAATATTACGTTGCGATTTGGTCGGTGGACTAGGTGACAACGGTTGATGGGGCGTAACAAAATAATAAAAAAAATGGCTCGGCATACGCCAAATTTGCGGACGAATCGGAAATATATAGAGAAATGCCAATTGACGAAGATAGCATTTCACTATCAAACGATTACTTCGTACTTAAATGCAGTACAAAACATGGCAACTAGATCTTAACGTAAATAAATGCTCTGTAGTTCATTCCTTCGAAAGGAAGCAATTGCGCCAGTACTACCTGTAAAAAAATAATTGAATGAATATAAATGTAGGAGTGGGGTATCTTCCCATAATTTCTTCACTGATGCAGAATGATGCGATAACTAGTCCAAAAGAGTCATCACAATCATCCAATAAAGAACACCTTTCATGGTATTCTATGAAAAGGTATGAATTCTGTTATTCTATACCACTCACACCTGAACAGATTTCGTACTGTCAGAACTGAGCGAGACTCAGGCAAAAGTAACCGAAATATAAATTTTTCTCAATCCTGCAAAAACGATTTTTATCAATGTAATCATCCATTCATATCTCTGTTGACTTTAATCGAAGCTTTTTACTTAATTAATGATATTTACGCGTAATTAGTCGAAAATTTGCTTGCGATAGTTTTTTTGCAATGCTTACAATTATCATCGTTACGAATTTATACATCCATTGCGTAGTTGCCGTTTCAATGAACCCAGTTTCTTGCGACGGCATTCCCCACTCCCGACGAGGAACTTCGCAGAATAACACTCATTACAGAGGGTTTATTTTCAAAATAACACGGCCATCGTCTTTCTCCCGATATTTTTTCATTATCCGATGAATACATTAATTTTTTCGCAATTTTTTCCCTTCATTTCGCTCCAGAGGAAGAGTCGATCTTTTGAGCGGAACAGAAAATCAATGAACGCTGCATTCTCGCCGGTTTAATGGGGCAGGCGAGAGAGGAATTGGAGGCAAATGAGCATCGGGGCGCATTTAACCGTTACATAATGAAGGTTTGGAATCCGTAAAAATGCCTTTCAGATGAAGTCGTAGATGGTTGGGAATTTAGTCGCCTAATTGTAGGCGAAAATGGTGACAATAGTGTATCGGCTTCTTCTACTCCGCCGACGACGATTCGAAGTGGAGAACTGTTAAAAACTAGGGCAAAACGGTATCTGCCGGCAGGGGCGAGTCTACTGCGTGGCGGGTGAAGTATTTTGGCACACGAAACTATGTCGACAATATCTTTGTTACACATTCTACACACAGGCTAATCCTTTACGAGAGAACCCCAAGCTATGTGCATATAAAATTGTACGGCAAGCTACCTTAAGAGATACAGAAGTATGGAGATAATACTCTTAGGGAAGACCTGGAACAGCCGTTTTTAAGTAAATGCTATTATCCTGTTGAAGAATTAACAGAAGCCAAAAATCTAATGAAAATACCTGTGTGACTGTAAATCTTGTAATGGTATCTTTATATAAAAATCGAGCGAAATTTGATGCATCCTTGCATCGAACTCGTGGCCACCAGAGCAAAAATCTTTACGGCATGCGATAGAAAGCTGTCTTCTAGCGATATCGTAAATTTCAACGTTCTATCTTAACCCAGTCCTATCTTAACGTCCTATCTTTACCTTAAATACCCTGAACGAATTCTTGAAAATGCGCTCAATGTATTTTAAACGGGAAAAGTACCTTTTTGGGGCCTCCTAGTATCGTACCCATGATATCTAGGATCAAAGACGAACGCGCTACCCACTTGGCTTTCCGGGACCCCCCCTCTGCGTCTATAAAACGCTTTTAGTCCACATGGACATAACTACTTGTGCATTACTGTAGTTCTACCAGCAGAACGGTTTCACTTGACACGTCACCAATTCTTAGAAGATTTCATTTGTAAATACGGATGGATTGTGACGAATTAATTACAATTATTAACGAAATTCACAATTATAGGCGAGGTATTGCGGAAATCCATCATGTAAACTGAAAATAGGCGTTGCACTTTTTCCACAGAAATATTTCCATTTAATGACTAACACAACCAGGTTTCTACGAATAATCGTCATCATCAGGTGTCATGGCAATATCCGTAAACACATTCGTCGAAAAATAGTTGTGTTACTCATTAAATGAAAACAATTCTGCGGAAAAAGTGAAACACCTCTGTTCATTGTATAGAATTATGAAATTAAAAGGTTTAAGCTCCAAAGAAATATGCGGATTCCGGTAATTAATAGAATTGATTTATAACCATTATTTTCATTAGACTTTTAGACTTCGAGAAAAGCTCCAAATAGCCGTTGTTTGCGAGCAAACTAACCGTTTAAGAATTCTAACCACCAGGGGTCGCGCTTTGCAAGCATCGTTCTCAATACGTATTTCGGCAACTATCTTCGGGAGAGAAGAATAACCGAATCATTAAAATCATTATCGTCGATAAGAACACCTACTTAGAAACCACCACTGACTATCGTTGATGATTTCAGCATATCAATCTTTGGTTCGGTACCAGCTATAGCACGCAATGCGAATTTTATCAAACGTGGCACTCTTCCGACTAAAGAATCACCATCTCCAGTTTAGATCTTCAATACTTTCCCTAAACCCCCACAGATCAGCCTTATTAAAAGAGAATCCTTAAAGGAATAACAAGTGTGAAAAATAGCGACATGACTAGGACTCGAAGCCAGGTCTCCCTGTTTCCGAGCAGGTATTCTAACCACTGTACTACCATGCCGCGTCTCTTCCACGCTGTTTGGGAATGATTTTGTGAGCAAGGTGAACAGTATCCACATATAGTGGCATGAACTGACGCCTGAGGTCCTCACTGAGGCAGCCAACTCACAAAGCGGTCTTATCGGGTAAACCCACCCAAAGGAAATCGCAAGAATTAAGGTACGACCCAGCATGGTGGTTCAGTGGTTAGAATACCTGCCCGGAAAGTGGGAGACCTGGGTTCGAGTCCCAGTCATGTCACTGTTTTTCACACTTGTTATTCCTTGGGATTCAGTCGCACGACTTCATCCTACAAAAGTTAACACCTTTACCTTAATCCTTGAGAATCCTCAAAGTTGTGAGCGCATTCAATAAATGTTTGGGTTATCACCTTGAGCTTTAACGCACTTCTATCCATCAATGCATCTCCCGCAATTCCTGCCGTAGTTCGCTAAAAAAAAAGAGGAAGCTCAAATTGCGAACCTATCCAATAAAAATGCGTGGGTGATCACAAGTTTTACCGCACCTTCATCCATCGATGCCGCCCGGAAAATTCCATAGCGTCAATTTTTCCTTATCACTCTCCTTCTTCATCCCATAAACGGGAATTCTCCATATTAAGAACGACGACCTCTCCCACTTAAACTTTCATCTTCTCGAAGGCCAGAACTCTTCCTTTCGATATCCCATTTGACTCACGGGGCATCCATATTTAGAAAGCCGTTTGCAGCCTCGTTATAATTACCAAGAATCACCGTCTTTAAATTCAAGCGATGTTTTACGTTTCGTCATTCGATTAAGTCTCCTCATGAGAAATCACATCAGCGAGTCGTTATTCTTCGAATAATGGATGAACTCTATCCATTCTAGTTCACCTTCAGGATCGAATCTAGGAGGAAAGCTTCCTCTGGAAATGGTTCCCGGATTTTCCCATAGAAGGGGGCGTGGCCACGAGCTGATTTAAAGTAAAAAAATCTACGAGAATAACGGTTACCGAATGAATAATTAGGAGATCGTGTCGAGGAATAAGCTGAAATTTCATCGTCACGAAATTTAGACATTTGTTGGGGCATAAACAAAGTAGCTTCATCCATCCACCTTTTTGAACAATTCACGAAATTAAACTAGGAAATTTTCTCCCGGACTGTTTCCCTCCATTTCGAAAGTGCCACGGCTAACTTCACGGTTAGATAGGCCCTTTTTATAATTCAAGGCCCTTAATTACTATTTTCTTCGACGAATTTTCGAAGGGTTCAAAAAAATAATCACGACAGTAATGAATTCACAACTCCCTCGGATATATTTCTCAAAGAAAGCTCGCTTCAAAATGTTGCTTAAGGAAATAAGTTCACATATAAAAAACGAATAAAGCAATATATTCAACGTCTTGTGGTCAAAATGTTACTTAAGGAAATAAGTTCACATATATAAAAACGAATAAAGCAATATATTCAACGTCTTGTGGTCTTGCATCATTATCGGTCCGATTCACGCAGGTAGAGTTTTAAAAAACACAAGCTTCTATCAGTTGCTATGGGTAACGAGTCTGTTATGTAAGTCGTAGATGTAGCTAACGATTTCAACGATTGGAGATGAGGCATATCCTACCGAGAGAAAAGAATTGTTAGATTTTTCAACCTCTTAAACTTGACAGAACCGTTATATTTTAAACAAATTGAGTTTACACAGCCAGACTATGTTTAATACGCAGTTGTGTCTTGAAACATAACCTCAGCGTCTACGTGCTCAAATAATCTAAATTATCCCCTGGATTGTTAATATTAATTTTAGAGAGAATATTATTAGAGCTTTCTACTTGATAACATACCCAGCGGGCCGTAACCCGTAACCGCTGACCGGTTAACAGGAAAATATTACTTCAATACAACGCAACCGAAAACGAGTGGAATATGGAAGCACGACTAATTTTCGACATTCAAATGAATTTAGAGCAATCGTATCTCCTTTTGGACGACATCTCCGAAAATACAAATGACGAGCTCATTGTGATGGAGGTCGAACAGGCAGAAATCATTCTCTTTATGTTCCATCTGTACCTCTGCTTGTCTTCACTCTCAGAGAAGCAGCAAGCTCCACCCCATCTCGACCTCTTCATTCGCTAGATGCATCCGTGATACGTCTCCGTATCATTATTTAATGGTCTCCCAGAATGACCTTGCACGAGTGAATTCTTATCTTAGTCTCACTCCGTCCCATTTTCACCCTCTGTCTCATCTCCCGGTCTTTTCTCAAAGTGCTCCCCTCATTTCCCAAGAGAAGGGCACCGCTGATAATGTGGGCTCCTTATGGCATTTATAATGATACGCTCCCTAACACACATGAATTATTCAGATCTGGAGTGTTCTTTTACCTATAGTGGGCAGATTCGCAACTACCACGTAGATGATACACTTGGCTGTATCATACTTCTAGCCGCCGTTGTTACTCTGTCACTTTGTCTCTCCGCAAATCTACATTTGCGGACCTTTCCTCCAAGGCCTGGGATTCCCGTACCCCCTAGGGGTTACGGAAGTGTCTTCCAGGGGAAAGGACCCTTGGTAAAAAATTATTATGACATTTCAGTGTTCCAAAAGTAACTGTAACGTAAGCCAAAAGATAACGTGCTATTCCATGTCAGAATAATCTTTTAATTTAAAATTTCTCTCTTCTCACGAGGAATTCTGTTCTTTTTAATGTCTTATTGTTTCTAATTTCCTTATTACTTTTTAAGTAATTTTGCTATTGATCACTATTACTTAAATTTCCAAACTATATTAATTTTCGGATGGTTCTGTTTACTTTTTTACAGTTGTTGAATAATTCTAATTTCTTTGTGATATTTATCGCATTAGAGAACTATTTTAGTGAATTTCTGTTACATTACTTCTCAAGTGATTTCTATACACACAGTTTCTTTCACGGCTTCCAGATAGCCAAGTGGGCAACGCATTCGAAAGCGGTCCCGGGTTCGATTTCCGGCGAGGGCTCACGGGTGAAATTATCTCAGCTGTCGAAGCACTTTTAATAATAGTACTAGTTTCCTTCACATCTTTTAGCTTGTACTATCATTAGGTCTGCGCTGGTTTTTCACACCCCCGTTCTTTGAGGGTAATTTCCTGTTGTGGACGTTTTTCCCCAAATATATTACATAGGTTTTTCACATCCACAAATACTTCTTAAGCTCTCTTCTCTATTTCTATTTACACATACATGTATGTATTCATTAACATCTCTGACGACAGGTTAGAGGAGACTTTTTAGTCTCAATCTCGCCATAATTAAGACCTAATTAGAAAGCGGTCCCGGGTTCGATTCCCGGTGGGGGTACACGTGCGAAATGACCTCAGCTGTCAAAACACTTTTAACAACACTACCACTACTACCTAAGACCTTATAGAGGATACGGGATAGTTTAGTTAAAAGCCAACGGTGGTACCAAAACCAAAAGGTCCTGCTCTCTTTCTCAGACCATTCCATCGATTTAAACCAAATTTCCCATATTTGCCAAGATTAAAAATGCTGAATGCAGGTTTTATACACATACTATACCCCGGTCCAATCACTTTACGTTCGGAACGACTTCCATGCGCGGGGTAAAAGAAATTTTGTGAAATATTGTGGCCGCTCTCCAGAGAGCGACCACAATAGTTCCTTTTCCGCAAAACTCCTACACCGGCAGCCAAGGGAAGGAAGCTGGACGCATTGAAAATCCTTGAAATAACCTCAGCTGACAACCTCACCAATGAGTGCACTTTTCATAACCCTTCCCCCCTCCTATATATTTGTGCTTGCTTTTCTGTTCTCTCACCTGATGATGGCGTTAGCCGAAACCGGTCGTGTTTAAATAAAACATTAAGTGTGGAAACTACGAAGTGCCTTCTTTAATTCTCGAAATTCATTTTATTCTTTTGTATTATTTCATTCCTTAGGAAAAAGATACTACTGGGAAAGTGAGGTTGTTTGCATTTGCTTTATCCATTCGGCAAAAATATTAGAAACGGTGAGAGTCAACAGCGATCCGAAGAATAACGTATTTTATTTTGTACGAGAAATCATCAAGAATAACGCCGTTATCTAGCATCACTCTATCTTCAGAAGAATTCACATCAACACAGCTAAGAACTAGACTAAAGTAAATTAAAGATACGATTTTTTTATGCCCTGTTCCAAATGATGAACGTAAAATACACCATTCAGATGTTTTATATTCAATTAAAAGTTTTTTCAACCGCACATTCCCATTAAAATTTTATCGACAGCAACTAAAATTAATGTTATTATTAAATTACTGGGACAGGGACGGTGCTTTCCTATCGTTCTTCGGATACCGGATTTACAAGTTTCTTTTTTGCAGCGTTTTGAAAACAAACCGACTCGATAAATAAACAGCTCTTGTAGAAACATCTCTGCACTACACGACAGCAGATTTCGATCCGATTATTCGACGATCATTCGATTTTTTTGAATTAGTTAAAGCTTCTAATGAAATTCATTGTACATTCAAATTAATTAGTACGTCGAGTTTATGGAAAATTGTCATCTCCAGAATAAGGCCACACCGACTTAGATGAAATTCTTTAAGCTTATGGTAACTATGTCGTCAATCGTATCCTTTCAGTTAATGGAAAGTGCGTCGCATCATAAACGAAGGCTAGTAATATCCCCATCCCCCTCAACCTTACACCTGTAACCAAGGTCGGATCACGACGTGGATTAACTAGACTTTCCGGGTTACTCAAGTTTAGCTGATGATACTCAGGTTCGAAAGTTCTGCAGAGAGGAGTTGGTGAAGCTTAAATACCTCTGGGCTTCCTACTTCCGCAAGAACTTTAAAGCTCGTGTTTCTTAACACTAACTTCATAGCATACAGGAGAGTCTGAACGCGCTAAAACACAGAAGACCGCAGGATTACTTACGTGGATATAAATATTTTGCGTAGCGTCGTCTAATCTACAAGTACTATGTCTTGCGTATAACTTTTGGATTAAACTGCGTCAATAATATCAGCTTGAAAATTTTCATCAATCTAGTACACGGCTAAAATGTTTTTTTCTTTCTTTTTTTACAATCTTAAATTTTCTTTCTCTCCGTTTTCAATTGAATAATAAAATACAATGTATGGGTAGTAGAGGGTCTACACTCGCCATTAAAGGGTCAAATAGAAATAAAATGAGGTAGGCGCGCACCCAGGGGGTGGATGACGGGCTTCAGACCCCCCACCCAAAGTTTCGCCAAATATTTCATTCAGAACAAATTTCTCAAGGGTCTTATTAGCAAATATTTGAACGCTTAAAATATATATTTATAGGCGATACTTTCTTACGAAGAGAATCAATCATTTCGGATGACATCGCAAATTGGATGGAATTCAAGAGATTATTATAGCTATTAGTTAACATCAATTACAAATTGATACCATCAGTTACAAATACAATTAGTTATTATATATATATTACTTACAATCCTCAAGTTTAGCCCCCAATAAGTGAAAATTCTGAATGCGCCCCTGAAATGATATAAATATTCCGCGAAAAAGAACCTATATGAATGAAAATGCGATCGATAACTGTAACATACTAGTATGACATTTTTATAGAGAACTACAGAATATGACAAAGAATGTGCCGTAGATAACAGCACATATACCTCCCAAGCTATAAGCACATAAGTTAAAGTAATGAGAAAATGAAAATAACAACAGGCACACAAAACTGTGTGAATTTCTGGCATCCCGGGTTCTTTCACGTGGACCCTTGAAAAAATGGAGAGACTACGAAGGCAGGGAGCAAGGGCCGGAAATGCAGTTTCACATATCAACCAAGTGTTCCCGACCCTTCGGTCCCCGAACCCCAAGGGCTTAGGGCCCGTACCCTTAGCTACCCGTATCCCTAACCTTCATTCACTGTTTTCATGCGATATATAAACTCAAGGGTTTACCAAGAACATTCACAGATGGGCGTGGCTGCAGACAGCGCCTAAATGGAAGGGCCCGTATTCACGAAACTACTCCTGGAATACTTCAATAGCAAAATTAGGTACCCGTACAGTTTGGAGGTAATACCTCAGGTTGCGAACCCAAACCGACTATGAAAGAGAAATCCTGGGACAGATAGGAAGTACAAAGTGCCTGAGAATTTCAATAAAAGAATAATACGAAACAGGAAGGACAGGGAAACCGAACCTGAGCGGGTGGAAGAAGGCTACCGAAAGAAGCCCTCCAATTTGAGGCCTAAAAGCAAGAGTACTGAAGGAAAACATGGGAGTCGAGAAAATTTTGATTTTTCTACATCTCTCATACAAACTGAAATAAATAGTTTTGAGAATTAACGATAGGGTGCGGGACTGTGTGTACCCGATTGCGCCACGGAAACCGTGAAGGCCTACCAGGAACCCTGAAAAATCTTGATGATAATTTAATGATTTTGTAATGGGGGGTAATGTATTCATATTCATTGTTTTATATGGTATATAATTAACTAGTGTGTGTGACCTGACCTGATATTGTAACTAACTCATTACCATGTTTCGTTAATGTATATAATATATACTCTTCTTTGTTCTTCTCTTCTTCATAGTATTGGAGAAGCTAATAGCAGTTAGGGTGCGAGAAGAATATCAGCGTTTTTACACCCCCTGCCACGAGCCATTTGGGGGCTTGCAGGGTTTAAATGTAAATGTAAATTTAAACCTTTGAAGTCATGCATGGTATAGTTATAGAATCACA
>KZ308268.1:864-75289 GCA_000376725.2 Ladona fulva
TTTAAGAATTCATTCTTTCCGCGAACTATACATGATAATAATAGGCTAAAAAAATAGTCCGAACGCCCGGTGTTTTCACCCCCTGCCACACGCCGTAAGGCGGCTTGCAGGGTATTTATGTAGATGTAGATGTAGAAGGTAGATTCTTAGACGATTTAGCTGATATGATGCGTCTTCCTTGTTACATAGACTGTTCTGTCACTAATGGAAAAATTAGGGAAATAGTTGCTAGTAATAGTCATTCATTGCAAAAATTCATTTTATCTGCGAACGATACGCGAAACTAATCAATTAAGGAGATTCATGGTGCGTATCCTGCCCTGCCACACATCGAAACGCGGCTTGCAGGGTGCAAGGCTGAAAAAGAAGAAACTAAATCTACGCACATTTCTTTCTGAAGAATTTCCGAGTCATCAGGAATCCAACCCAGAAAACCTTTATGAATGTATAGAGGCCCTTTGATACTACGTCAGGCCTTTTCTTTACTTCATCTTTCATCGCTATCTTATTGGAAAGTGCATTTATTTTCAAATGATGCCGCAGTGTAAAATGTCTCTCTCCATATTGTCGCTCCTTCTATCGCAACAACACTCATCTCAAAAGTGCTTCGACAGCTATGGTTACTTCGCACGTGAGCCTCCAACGGAAATCGAACGCCTTGTCCACATGGCAACCCGGAAGCCCTTGATCTTCTGTCATTTCCATAAAAGCGTCCACTTACTTTTCTCTCTCACTGGACGTTAAGATATACTGGACGAATAAAGCTAGTTGAGTTTCGTATGAGATGGCATTTGTTGGTTCTTACTGAGGAAACTATTGATATTTAAGAGCTTCATGAACGACATGTTTATTACTTTTCTGGACAGCCAAGTTAATGAGATGGGCTTCCTTTAATAATAATAATAACAACTTTATTATACGGGATCAAGCCCTTTTACAAAAATTATTTGAAATTACAAAGAAAATGAAAAAGTATGCATAAGTTACAAAGATACATGGAAGAGCACAAAGGAAATTTCAAATTATAACAGTAGCACGGGATAACAGAATCTCAAAAGGATAAAAATAAGTATAAATATCATAATAATTAAATCAATACACGGTGTTAAGGTAAAAAACCAAGTAAGTGTGATGGTATAACAAGAGAATTCTAAAGACACAAAAAAGAGTTTAATTAAACTGTCAATGCTCTTTTTATTTTATTTNGTCGCAAATTGTCGCAGGATTTTATTTCAGATTCCTATGCAGGAAGCTTCAAAGAACATCGTGGTATAAGTTAGCCCGTGTACATCGTGGTACATCACTACTATTTTCCTCGCTTTAGTTGAAAATTTGCCGTAAAATATGGGTTCGCCATTTTGTTGTATAACTTATGCAAATATCCTAATGTGATCATTCAAACCAAGTAACATGAAGCATAAAGAATAGGTTTATAATACAGCATCGCTTTTTACCCGATGATTTTGCTCATTTGGGTTCAGTGTTGGCTTGCAGTTGAAGAAATTTGTGAAAAATCGAGTCCGCACTCAAAAAAACCATTTTCTTATTTTTGGCCAGCTTTTTTCGATTGTGCCACTGTGCGACGCCGAAAATAGGGCATTTTCAGTTCACATTTACAATACAAGACCCTCTCGTAACTCTATCCAATTCTCTTAATCAGAGACAAACGGGAAGCTCCGGATTACCGAATAAGTGAGACCTCACTTCCTTTGTGGAGACCCCCCGAAGATGGAAGCCTTCCTTCCGAAATGATCATTGGGCTTCCCAGAAATCGGTAATCCGGAGCTTCCCGTTTGTCTTTGAGCGCGAGTTCCGCTTGCCGAAAGACGGCTTGCGGAGTGTTTTTAAACCTCTAATTCATATACAGCCGTGTTCCAACCTTCTCTTTTTCTTACAGTGTAAAGCTTGTAGGTGGTTTGCTTCAGTTTGCCGAGGTTTCTAAGACGTTAAGTAAAACACTTAATAGCAGTCACCAAACTCCAAACACCATCAAAAAAGGAAAGAGCCCAATGTACATTTCACTGCCAACAAACAGCATTATCAAGGGTACAGACGTGACTCATAATTATCGTATAATTATCTTCGGATCGACAATCATGTGAATGCAAAAACGTTTGATAAACGTTGCTCAACAGCGAATAGACTTCCCTTTATAGTGACGAAATGAATCGTCGAGTCGAAGGACTCCGATTTGGAGTATATTTGAGAGAAACCGCTGACCCAGCTTCTAGCCTTCATTTAATTCCTATCTGTACCATATTTCACTATTAACGTATCAAAATTTATCTTCACTTTCTCTGCTAAGGTATCTAGCTCACCCGTAATTTAAATAACAGCGGCGCTTATTTTGATTACCGTATTCCGCCCCGTCCGTGTAACCGTTTTGACTGCCAACAATGGACTGCGCTTTCAAAATGCCCTTAACAATGTACACACGTTAGGGACATGTGTACCATTACACAGAAAAAAATGTTGACAACTGGAGATATACAGCCCGAGAAATTATAAAATTCAGCTTTTTTTAGCAACCATCGTAAGATGCTATTCGACCAACGTCAATGGAGAATTTAAGAAATTTTCCTACATCGAGTATATTTGTTACGAAACAAAGATAAAGGTTGTCTAGCTGGAGAAGTAATTTCCTATATTTCCTAAAGATTTTTTTATTACAAGTAAATGTTACTAGAAGTATTTATAAAAAAATCAATGATATTAGAATTCGTGCCCAGTAATAGGGAAATTCAAATAGCTTACATTTTGCATCAACGTTCAACTTACAGGAATGATATTACAAGGGTTGGTCAAAAAGTAATGTCCCATATTTTGTTCTATGCAAAACTAATGACAGTAATTCGAAATTGTAGGTTCGAATTCTTTGACGTTTCCGCATGTATATGCACAGTTTCAGTTTACTCCTGCAGATAGCATAGCTGCAGGAAGCTTACAAAGTGGAGTCTGACCGTGAGAAACGTTACGGACAACGTCCTACGATTGAATTTCTGTGCGTAGAGTAAAGAACGGTAGGGAATATTCACAAACGTTTGTGCAAAGTCTATGGAACATCTGCAGTCGATATGAATACAGTTGGTTGCTGGACATGGAGGGTAAGTGAATCAGAAGGGAATTGAAAGTGAAAACCTGGCTCCATAACCAGAGCGAGGACTGGTACCTACAGGGCATACATACCCTACGAATCACTAGAGGAAGGCAATAGTACTTGAAGGAGATAATGTGGAAAAATAGATTGAGCAGAAAAACATCATTCTTTCATATGTGTAATTTCATTTTTGTAGAATAAATATTTTTTGAAATAAAGAAATGCGGGGCATTACTTTCTGACCGACCTCCGTATCTTCGAAAATCTACATCTTGTCTTTAGGTTTCAGTTTAAAAATGAATTATATTCCTTTCCACGCCGTGTAGTGAAGATAGTTTTCTTAATTCCAGGAGGAAGAATCGGTTCTTGCAAATGGCTTTCTAACTATTCCAAAATCGTTATATCGAGGAGTGTCAGACAACGACGATGGAATTCAATGCAAAATTGCCACTTTTTGGAGGATATTTTTTAGTCTTTATGTCAGCTTTCCCCATTTCCAAATTGCACTATCTCTTCCAAGGATTTGCCTGAGAGCCGCTTCCTCCTTTAACAGCGACCTTCGCAACCTCTTAACACAGTGTTTCCGTGATAAAATGTTTCCTAAGAGTCCCCATTTGAGGCAAATGGAGTGCCTTTGTGAAATATCGCCAAAGGCATTCGCTGGAATTGCGTATTTGTGCCTCACATTTCCTTGAAATACCGTAAGAACGGAGCTCAAAGATGCGTATCAAAATCAGATTATTGAAAAAAAGAATGAAATGTTTGATACGAATGAGAGTAAAAAGGATTGCATTTCTCACGTTTAGATTATCCGTCTACGCCGATACACACGGTTACATATATTTATACTGTTTAATCTGCTGATTCTTCCTCGACTTTGCGGTAGTTCTCCATTATAATGAATAGGGAGAAATAGCACTTCTTCCGTTACCACAACATTTTATTATGTTTATTGTAGAAGTTTTATTACACGGCCATGGCTTTGATCTTTTGAAGTCAAAATATACTGGGGTTGTAACTACACGCTTTGAAGTCAAAATATACTGGGGTTGTAACTACACGCTTTGAAGTCAAAATATACTGGGGTTGTAACTACACGCTTTGAAGTCAAAATATACTGGGGTTGTAACTACACNCAGACTCCCAAGTACTTCGCCAACACATTAAATTATGCACAACTTCCAAGATCTCATTGACTTAATGCACTACGAGAAAGAAAACAATTATTGTTTTCAGATAGATCTTTATGCCGTAGGAGGGCGTATTTTTCGCAGAGTAAACGATTTCATACGCAGGGTTATACGAATTTTCTTTCGAGCCACTAATACAAATGATAACCTTCCCTATCAATCCCAAGGAAGAATGGACTTGAAAAAAGTCTGACGGGACCGGGAAGTCCCCGATCCAGGAAGGAAGTTCCCGGTCCCATCAGACTTTTTTGAAGTCCATTCTTCCTTGGGATTTTTCCTGGGTGCGCACCATCTTGCGCAAAGTCACCCTTACCCGTTTTCCCGTGCCTTCCCTATCAATTTTCAAATATCGAATGGCAGTTAATAATAATTGATAAATAGGTGTGTCTGCATCCTAATTTCGTAACCTTATTTTCTGAAAGCCAAAAAAACATTCATAGTACAAATATTTTCGATAACGATAACGACTCACAAACATTCCAATCATATGTACACATCGGTGAGTAATTTTACGCGTTGATGGGAGAGAAAAATTCTTCCACGGTAGACTTCCTTTAAAAATGGCTTGAGAATGATATCAGGCCTCACATTAGTTAATTAGATTCCTGGAAATTTACGTAAATAATTAAGTAAACACCCAACCTATAGCGTAATTATACGATTCAATTTACAGACGCAACATAGCAGTAATCTAAGTAAATAAATAATGAAAACAGGAAAATTAAACAACTGCAGAGCCTAAAATACTTCACACGATACCAACGGTAATGATACATCGATAAATTAGTTAAATAAAACATTACATGGGAAAAATACTATGAGCTTCTTGGAACCCTAAATGGTGACTAATTTGGATCACAGGGAATACATTATATATCTAATCGATATTCTTAGTTGTATAAAATAACAAGACAGTTTACATATTGCTACGATCTAAATGAGCTTTTCTAAACAAGGTTCCCAGGAATTCCAATGTTTTAGGAGTATTTTTACGCCACTGTTTCTAAGAGAGAAAGAGTAAATGATAATTTAATTTAATCAATTTAAAAAAAAAGCAATAAATATTGAAGCCGAAAAATGTATTTCCCGTTACTCATGTCTATGACCAAATTAACAAATGAAAAAATGACTTTTGATATACATGTTATAGAGACACGTTGCTATTTGTTTGTTTGATGTCATTGTTTAATTCTATTTATTTTCTGTTCTGTTGTTAGAGAAAGATAAAACCCAATGCAAATGAAGCTATTGTGAGCTCTGTGATTATTTAGAGTTATTAATGTTGCAAATGGTCTAATAGTTCAATAAATCTACAAGGTTAGAGTTTTGTTGTTATCATTGCAAGGATACAACAAATTGGCGACGAGGCGAAACCAAAACTAGAAGAACCAGAAGCCTGACACAGCAACAATCGGAATTACGGACCGCCATTTTGGAAGAAAGTTTCTTTTATCCCTAAAAAAATAATGCCTAAAGAGCCAGAATTCGATTCCGCTATGGAAACGTGGGATCGTTTCCTGGTGCGGGTGGAGGACTACTTTGCAAAGGGCCAATATCCCGGATAACGCAGAAAATGCAGCGAAGCGTAAGGCTACTTTACAGCATGGTATGGGCACGGTTTTGCAAAATAGGTACCTCGACGCTGTGTGAACAGCGGCAGAAAATCATACATTCAAGCAAATTGTCACGGCGGTCAAAGATTTGATCAATCCAGCGCCAGCGGTGATATAAATTGCCGGAAGAATCTCCGGAAGACTTTTTAGCGGCACTTAAACGCATGGCGCTGACCTGTAATTTTGTGGAAGAAGCTGCGCACCCCAAAGATTGCCGTATACGGGACCAGTTTGTGTTTGCTTTTGACGACAAGGATGTTCAAAGCTACCTATTACAACAGGAGAGCCTGTCGGTGAACAATATGGTGAAGTTCGCCAAGCATTTTCTTTCATCACGTCAAATGGCCAATCAATTTACGCAATGCGCCAGTGCTAACGTAAACGCAGTGGGGGACAAAATTTTCAAGTCTAAACCGTCCAAAGGGAAGGATGGTAAAAGCCACCAGTGCAAACACTGCGGAAAGGGCCATCAGGGGGAGTGTCTTTTCAAGGCGGCAATATGTTTCCAATGTGGCGCGAAGGGTCACATAGCCACAATATGTAAGACTAGCAAATACCGAAAGCAGAACACACTGTCAAAACATTGGAGAGGAAAACGGGTTAGCGCAGCGAAAATTGACCAAGATTCCAGCGAATCTTCGGGAAGAAGCGACGGAGAGGAGGATGCAGTGGAGATAATGGAAATCCACAACTTGGTCAGAGAAAACTCTGCGCCGAAATATTGCGTCAATGTGAAAATCAATGCGAGAAAGTTACGTTTGCAACTAGACACTGGCAGTCGTGAGACAATCTTCAGCAAGGCAACATGGGAAAAGATAGGGGCACCAAAGTTGAAACCGGCAAAGATGAAATTTCGTTCGTACTCCAATCACCAATTGAAAATTTTGGGCGTTAGTGACTGCGATGTCGAATACCGGGGAAAACGATTTTTGAATATGCCGTTTTATGTGCTCAACGACGCAGATCAAGCTTCGCTATTGGGGCGAAAATGGATTGACTCAATGGAAATCGAGTTGCGTAAATGCTGTCGCAAGGTGACGTCCGTTGACAAAGTGGATGTGAAAATCAAACCCCTGAGCAGGGAAGAGCCTTCCGTAGGGAGACAACAAGAGAAGAAACTGGTCGGAGGAAAGGAATCTACAATGGATATGAAAGTTAAATCGCTGGTGGACGAGTTCAGCGATCTCTTCGATGGATCCTTGGGAAAAATAAAGGGAGTCAAGGCAAGCTTGACATTTTCGAAGGATAAAACTTTTAAGAAGTTTTGGCCGGCCAGGAAAGTGCCTTTCGCGTTGGAAGAAAAGGTTTCAATGGAGTTGGATCGCTTGGAGAAACGTCACATTCTGGAAAAGATCTCGGATGACATATCCGAATTTGCTTCTCCGATCGTGGTCGTGGCAAAGCGTGGATCAGAGGCAATCCGAATTTGCGGAGATTTCAAGGTCTCGGTGAACAAGGCACTAATAGTGGATCAGTATCCACTGCCCAGAGTGGAGGACATTTTTGCTTCAATAGGAGAGGCTAAATATTTTGCTACGTTGGACCTCGCCGAAGCTTACCATCAAATTGAGTTGGACGAAGAGGCACAAAAACGACTGGTCATCAATACAAAAAATGGATTATACCGATACAAGCGTCTACCTTTTGGCATTGCTTCCGCCCCTGCCATATTTCAACGAACAATTGACACGGTACTGCGAGGACTATCCGGAGTCAGTCGATTTTTGGACGACGTGCTCGTTGCTGCAAAAACTAGAGAAGAGCTTATCAGCCGCCTCCGGTCCGTATTTCAACGTTTCCGCGAATTTGGAATTCGACTTGGTCTAAACAAGTGCGTTTTCGGAGCAAACTCTGTTAAATATCTGGGGCATGTCATTGACGAACATGGATTACACACTACCGAGGACAAGGTCACGGCGATTCAAAATGCACCAGAGCCAAAGAATGTCAATGAGCTTCGTTCATTTCTGGGCTTTATCAATTATTACGGAAGGTTCGTCCAAAATTTAGCAACCATATGCGCACCACTTTATGAGGTTTTGGCTAAGGAAAGGAAATGGAAGTGGTCTGTCAGCCAGAAAAAGGCTTTTGCGAAGCTAAAAAAAGTCATGGCCAAGCCACCAGTTCTGTGCCATTATAACCCAGATCTTCCCTTGGGTTTGGCTACAGATGCATCTGCTTATGGGGTAGGTGCAACTTTGTTCCACATCTTACCTGATGGAACTGAGAAGCCAATAGCTTATGCTTCGCAAACTCTTTCCTCTGCCCGTCGAAACTACGCTCAAGTGGAACGAGAGGCATATTCAATCATTTTTGGAGTCACCAAGTTTCGACAATATTTGTATGGACGTACTTTCGAACTTTACACGGACCATAAGCCACTATTGGCGCTGTTTGCAGCCGATAAACCTATTCCGGACCGTACATCTGCACGGCTAAAGCGTTGGGCTTTGACCTTGATGGGGTACTCCTACAACCTCCATTTCAAGCCAACTGCGAAACACGCAAATGCCGATGGTTTGTCGCGACTGCCCATTCAACAGAATATGGACGAAGATGTGTTCGACATAGATGAAGACCAAATTACAGAATTCTCAGCCAGAAAAGTTGCAGTCGCTACCCGACGGGACAAGTTGTTGTGTCAAGTTCTTCGTGCAATGAATTCCAATTGGCCCAATCCAATTGAGAAAAAGTTGGAACCATTTCATAAGCGTGAAAGTGAGCTAGCTATCGAGAATGGCTGTATTTTCTGGGGCTCTAAAATGGTCATCCCAAAAGAATTACAATCAGCCGTGCTATGCGAATTGCATGAAGGACATCCTGTTATGACTAAAATGAAGAACTTGGCCTGTACACGAGTTTGGTGGCCAAACATGGATCGAAAAATTGAGGAAACTGTTCGTAAGTGCCTACATTGCCAAGACCAACGATCAGAAGCAGCTCAAGCTCCTGTCCACCCATGGGAGTTTCCAGCAAAGCCATGGAACCGATTACATATTGATTTTGCTGGGCCTTTGCATGGTTTCCACTGGTTAGTTATCGTGGACGCCAGGACAAAGTGGCCAGAGGTATTCTCCATGAAGAATGCAACCAGTCAGGCTACAATTAATGCAATTTCCAGTGTAATTGCACGCTTTGGAGCACCAGAACTGGTCTCAGATAATGGGTTGCAATTCACAACCACAGAATTCAAACGTTTCTGTAAAAATTTCCAAATACAACATGTTTGTACTTCTTGTACTCGTTTGTACTTTCTCCTGTACCACCCTCGTTCAAACGGAGAGGCAGAGCATTTTGTGAGAACACTGAAGTCGGTTCTAGGAAAGCTGGACATAGGCCTAAATCGCTTGCAGAGACGAGTATATCGATTTTTGCTGACCTACAGAAATACTGTACATGCTACCACTGGCTTTACTCCTGCCAATCTGCTAATTGGGCATCAAGTTCGCCTTCCATTAGACGCAGTTTTTATCAAGCCAGAGAAAAATGTAGAAAGATCTCAAGAGAAACAGGCAAATCCAGAAAAAAAATCAGGAGTTTTCACACCGGAGATACGGTTTGGGCTCATGATTACCGTTCACAGCACTGCAAGTGGGCTGCTGGCACAATTTTATACCACATTGCACTGTTAACGTATCAAGTCAGAGTTGGGGACAAGCTTTGGAGACTCCACATAGATCAGTTAATTTCGAGGAGTTCTGAATGTATCACTGAACCTATAACTCCAGTTCTTCAGTTGCCATTAGAAAACCTCCATGTTCCAGCATTGCCAGATGTACCTACCAACCAGGATATTTCGCCTCAACCAAAATCACCAAACCCAAATTTGTCTAGGCCTCCACATGCAGATCAAACTAAGTTAGTTCATCCATCACAGAGATCAGAGCGTCTAAATAAGGGTGTTGCCCCAAAAAGACTGATTGAGGAATGCCAGGCCGTGATTAGAAGATAGAAGAGGAAGAAGAATATTTAAGGAGGGAGGAAAGTTATAGAGACACGTTGCTATTTGTTTGTTTGATGTCATTGTGTAATTCTATTTATTTCTGTTGTTAGAGAAAGATAAAACCCAATGCAAATGAAGCTATTGTGAGCTCTGTGATTATTTAGAGTTATTAATGTTACAAATGGTACAACAGTTCAATAAATCTACAAGGTTTGAGTTTTGTTGTTATCATTGCAAGGATACAACAATACATTAACTATTATTCTAGTCTTAATAACAGAGCAAGTATCAATGAAAATTTAGTTAAACTTATATTACAATAGAATATACGTAGTAATCATTTGACTGACGATAAATATAGTGGTAAATGTCTTTCATATAGAAAATAACCACAAACTTAACATTGCAATAAGATTTAGTGGGATACATTGCCTAGCAAAATGGATTTCAATGAATCTGCTGTGGATATTTTAAGGTATACATTATTGCACATTTCTGCTAAGAAAAGCGAGCTCGTACAATTTTGATCAGTATCATAATTTGACTGATAATTATAAGGGAATTGAAGCTACATAGAATTATTTAATACAAAAAATAGGCATCCTTAAGCACCAGATGACAAAGAAACAGCCGATGTATATTATCTTTAAAAATTAACTACATAAAACTGTCATATAATACTTTAAATACTAGTAAAGATATCCTAACTCAGGGATGGACAGAGTAATGTCCAAGAGTAGCATGAGGAAATATACTTCACTAAATAATCAATAATAAATAGAAAAAATTTCAGATGACCATCAACATCTCTAAGGACTGATATACATTGATGTACTCTTAGTATTTCAGGAACTTGGATTCATCAAGAGTGGAGCAAAGTCAGTAGGAGTAAAGAAAAAGTCCATGAGTGATGTTACCTTGCATCAGTTAGACCTCACCTTGAATAAGCATATAGTGTACAGTACCCTACCAAAAAATATTGTATTAGAGGATTAGAGAAGGTACAGCAACTACCGCTGATGGTTAAGCAACTGGTTAAGACTTCTCAATATGATAGCTCAATTGACAAGGGCATCTGTACAAAAAATGGAAGTTCTGGATTAAAGTCTTACTTGGATTAGGCTTTTCCACTGCAATTTATTCCTTGGATCTCTATAAATTAAATATTCAGTTGGCACTGTATCTATTTATTTAAAGTGACTGCAGTTACAAATTACCACTTCTCATTATTCTACTGAAAACTACTATATATCAAATTATTTTCCTTTTTACAAACAGTGATCACCTGTACATTGTGAAGAAAATTCTCAAAAGATAAGGTTTTGAGATAGGCAGCAACTAATATTATTTATAGAAAGAAATGATTTAATCTTTCATATTACCTTGAATTTGGTACAACTAATGTATCAACACTTTGGTACACACAATCCAGTAGTTTATCACCAATAACAAAAGTGAAGCAGTATTTGTATATAATATTCAACAAATCATAAGCAATGAAATTTTCCACACAGAAAAGAATATTTTCTATGGGTGACCATTATTGTAAATATTAACCATTTTAATCCCAGGGTTCACTATACAAGCAATCTTTTCCAAATACAAGCATTGTGTTGCTTTTGGAGAGAATTGTCCATAAAAATTTTTGGCTGGCAATGATTTCACCTGTGCTATATATACATAAAGCATGCAAATGGCATTACTGGGGTAAAAAAATAGTCACTAAATGAAGTAACCTTAAGTAGGCCTTTCACTGAAAGGCATCAAAGAATGTAAACACCAAATTCTGGTTACTCAGTAAATAAGGCAAATTAAAAGCATTCACAAACAGTGTGGAAGAGATGTAGGGCGGTAGTTCAGTGGTTAGAATGTGTGCCAGAAAGTGGGAGACCTGGGTTCGAGTCTCAGTCATGTCACTTGTATTTTTCACACCAGTTATTCCTTGTAAATTAGTTTATTTCTTATGTTGGACTTCGGCTGGGAAGAATATTCACAAGTATAGGAATTCATTACTAACTAGAATCTTACATGAGAGTTTAACAGTGTCTCATAAAGAACTACAAGCAATAATCTGGTATTTTCCCGGCGAAGTTGATGTAGGAAGTTCTCTCGGGATATTAGCCGGGTCACTGCTTCGAAGTTCATCGACGTTTTGGCACCTTCCTCTGGTGCCATCTTCAGGATGAAGTGCCGAGTGTTGTTCGAGTCCGGGTTTATATACCTAATTTTGCCTCCCTTCCACTTTCTCATTGGACGTAATTATACATTCTTATCCGGCCAACCAGGTGTCTGCTATCCTCCTCCCGATTCTTGGTTGGGCCATGTCGCATCCAATCCCGTTATTGTTCTCTCTCATCTTCTGGAGGACGGGTCTCCATGTCTTGTGTAGGTTGTAGCTTTCTTCTCTGTTGATGTTGTTTTTCTCAAGCCCAATCTCAATAGTTTCTTTGATTACCCTATCCCAAAATTTTGGGGCATGGCGTAGGAGTTTGGTGTTTTCAAGATTTATTTGGTGGCCTTGGGTTATTGCATGTTCGGCTATTGCTGACTTATCTGGTTGTATTAAACGGACGTTCCGTTCATGTTCCTTTATTCTAGTCTCTATAGTTCTGCCAGTTTGTCCAATGTACACAGATCCACATTGGCAGGGGATTTGGTATACCCCAGGGACCTTTAAGTTGAGTGGGTCCTTTACTTGTGTCAGCAAACTTCCGAGTTTTCTAGGAGGCTTATGTACTGTTCTTATTTGGTGTTTTGCAAGAATTCTCCCGATGGTTCTAGATACTGGTCCTGTATATGGGATGCAGACAGTTGCTTTTGGTTTATTTTTCTCTTCCTTTTTGCTTTTTTTGGGTGGTTTCCTGAGGGCGGCGTTTACTTCTTTTGCCCCATAGCCGTTTTCGATGAAGGTTTTCCTCAGGTGTTTTATTTCTTCTTTGAGGCTCTCTTGGTCCGAGATGGTATAGGCTCGGTGCGTTAGGGTGGATAGGACGGACTTTAACTGTGCCGGGTGGTGATGGCTTTTTCCATTTAAATAAAGGTCCGTGTGTGTTGTCTTCCGATAAGGAAGGTACCGAAACGTCGATGGACTTCGAAGCAGTGACCCGGCTGATATCCCGAGAGAACTTCCTACAACTACAAGCAAGTTTGGTGATATGGGGCCTGGGGAGCCAAAACTAAAGAACAGCAGAAATAAAAATTTGCACACCTCTATGGTATAACCCTGTAGTGAATAAGCTTCTATTCCCTTTTCAAATGTTTTTAATGCTTGACGTTTTACTGTTTTGAGGGCCTTCCAATAGAAATTCACAAAATTTATTTCCACCGCCACAGAGCTTGTTTTTAGGCAAAAAATGCCATTGAGAAATATTTAAGACAAGTTGATAGCCTTTTAAATAATAATACGGAAGAAAGACAAAACCTTTCATAACATGAAATTGAGGGATTGGACAAAGCAACTGGCAGGCAAGCTGAAGATTCAGGCTTGAGTCATATTCCTTTTTTTGGGACTGCATTTCCTTAGGAATATGAAGTTGCTCAATATTTTTAAAAAGTCAAACAAAGCATACCCTTCTAGCAACACACAGAAATAATTCAAAATAAACAAATGTTTCATGTGTACATGGCATAAGAGAACACCTTAAAGGCAATTTATTTGTAACTATACTATTGTCAAAATCCAAAACAACCTTGCTCATAACTAATAGTTGAGTTGAATGGTGTTGTGGTGGTATGTGGTGATATGTTACATTAACATATTCAGTGCAAGTGACTCACACAACAAGAATCAGATGAATCACATGTAAGAGTCTTCAGAGGCATCCTTATTTTCAGCCATAGCAACAACCATCTACGGTAGCATACCCTAGCTTATCTGATGCAAGAACTTCATTAAAAGATTACAGAAGGAAGCATCTCTAAAAAATATCACTCATTATTTTATCTTTTTGGTATTCTACTTCATTCTCATCACAGGTCACAGTAATTATTCTTTTCCATTTTTCAACCTACACTCAAATATTTTCAGCTTAAAGATCAATATTTAGACCTTTTTCAACCTATATTTATCATATGAACTAAAAATGAATTGTATATCACACCCGTGTAATGAGAGACATTTAGCTGATAAACTTATATCAAAGACTGATTAAAGCTATGAAAATAAATTGAAAAACAAGTAAGAATGATAATGTATTTAAGGGTTTTCTGTAAATAACAATTGAATTCAATGAAGTATTATGTTAAATTGATCAATCTCATCTCAAGATTATACTAAAAATTTAAATATTCACACATTGAGCACATCTAAAGATGAGCTATATGTGAGAACAATATTGAGCCTAATGATAATTAGCAGAGCTAATGTTATAGATAACTTTGATGATTAATATTTAATAGTAGTTTACATTTTTTAGTCACTTCAGGGATGGACAGAGTAATGTCCAAGAGTAGCATGAGGAAATATACTTCACTAAATAATCAATAATAAATAGAAAAAATTTCAGATGACCATCAACATCTCTAAGGACTGATATACATTGATGTACTCTTAGTATTTCAGGAACTTGGATTCATCAAGAGTGGAGCAAAGTCAGTAGGAGTAAAGAAAAAGTCCATGAGTGATGTTACCTTGCATCAGTTAGACCTCACCTTGAATAAGCATATAGTGTACAGTACCCTACCAAAAAATATTGTATTAGAGGATTAGAGAAGGTACAGCAACTACCGCTGATGGTTAAGCAACTGGTTAAGACTTCTCAATATGATAGCTCAATTGACAAGGGCATCTGTACAAAAAATGGAAGTTCTGGATTAAAGTCTTACTTGCATTAGGCTTTTCCACTGCAATTTATTCCTTGGATCTCTATAAATTAAATATTCAGTTGGCNCTTAGGAGGGGATAAACCTTGAGTTAGTAAAATATGGAACAGAACTCACCAAAATATTCGCCTTCATCTCCTTGTTTCTCCATTTCTTCCTCAAGTTGTCGTGTAAGTTCCTCAATTTTACGCTCTGCTTCAGTTGGACCCTGATTGTAAAGAGCATTTTAGCACTGAATTTTATTTAAGAGGAAAAGGAAGAAGAGTGAGATCATTTACTAAGACATTGATATAATATATACATTCCGTTAAAATATTTGCAAGTTACAAGTGAAAAAGGACAGTTTCCTTAGATGCTATTTCTTAAATCTCAATAGGAAACCTCTGTTCCCAAGTGACTTCAAGTTTGCTCTCCCTTTCATAAGAAGTCTAAGACATATTTTAAAAACATTTCACATACATTTCACACACAATTTTTAAAACTTAAAACTTCATGACAAGGGGAATGATAACTAATAGTTCAAACATTGAGTTAAATGATTAATATATCTTGATGATTAGAGATGCAAGGAAATGATACTAATTGATCTAATAGCTGATCAGAATTTACTCACCATTGGTCGTGGAGGAGTTACACTATAGGGCAGTAAAGGTTTTCCAGTTATGGGACCCTTTGGTTTCCCAGATGCAGGAGACTGGGCAGGAGAAGGAGATGGGGGTGGTGACGGTGAATGATGACTCGGTGCAGGTGATGGTTGCGGTAAAGGATTTGGAACTGTGGCAACAGCAAAAGATCCACCAACAAGACCAGTCTGTCTACCCACAGCAACTCCAACCTCAGGACCACCAACCTTCTCCCTAGTTGGGCCACCTCTTCCAGTTGGAGTACCTGATGTAACATAGACTAATCCTGCAACCCCAGGAGAGGCTACTGGTTGTCGGGGAATGCTTCCCATTGGAACATAGTCTTCACCGTTTGCTGCACTATTCTGTTGCATAGGCGTTGCTCGATGAAGCCCCGTCGGCATAGGACCTTGAATGCGTCTAGCAGCTTCTGCAGCAACACGACGACCTTGACCCCAGCCGGGATACGGTGGGGGCGGTGCAATACCAGGATTTGATACCGATGACGATGCAACGGAATGAGATGAGCTACTAAAATAATGCTGAGGCTTGCTCTCAACATTCTGAGCGTTTAAGTGCGCCGGCAGACTTCTCATTTCAGTATAAACCCCTCCGTTATCAACAATTTTCTGCTCCGACCTTGACACAGCCACTTGTGGTCCCGGTCTGGCAGGCTCGTACTCAACCACACCTCTACTCATACTCAAATTTAGATCTTGCACATTTTCATAAACAGGCGGCGCTTCATAGGGTGGTTGATCCCTTTGACCAACACGACTGCGACTACCAACAGGTACTTGAGGTTGTGCTCTTCTATAATCTGCAAGAGAGGTGGGTGGGAAGGTCGACGATGTCGGAATTGTTTCCCCCGTGCTCACAACGCTTCCACGAGGACTGGAATGCTTTGAGTCTTGCGAACCAACGCTTGAATGAGCTGGGCTATGAAGATACGCACCCTGCGCAGGGTTACCTCGACCATAATATTCTAAATTTTCGTACACTGGGGAAGGAACGTTACAACCGCTTGAATATAAAGGGGCAGCACCCACCATACTTGTGCGAGGACTGCAGGAATGTGAATCTCTGTTAGAGCTGGCAATACTTGGAGTAGGACTAGCCGTCCCGCCTTTCGATGAGAACTGAGGCTGTTGCTGCTGCTGATGATAATATCTTGAAGGTTCCGGCAAACCATTTGTGTTGTACGCTGGAATGGCAGACGATTGCACCGATTTTCCTTGAGGTTGAGTCGGAGGAGCAACGGCAGCGACTGTTTCAACTTGCTTCGGTGTTGCAAACTTTGAAGCAGCAATTATATTTCCACGATCATAAATCTTATAATCAATTGGAGACTCTCTCTGTTTCGTTTTCCCTCTAGGCGAGCCTTCCACCACAAGACTTTCAATAGCACCAACGGACCTTTGTTGTGGGAGGTGATGTTTTCCATCCTGCGCGAGTGATCGAACCGGAGATCCGAGCGTACTTGAGGGAAGCGACCTCGAACCTCCACTTGAATTGATCCCTCCGTCATGGATTGACGAGGAAGCACCCAACTGAGCACCAACCATAGCATTTGTAGACAAAGACCTACCTTGACCATCAACAGCTTTTGGAAGAATCCTTCCATAACCAGATTCAGAGGTTGAGGCCAACTGAATGTTTTTATCATTGTTAGCGCAAGAGTCATCAGATGCACCTAAATTTAAATAATGGAATTTCTTGAGATACAATGAATTTAATCCAGTATTGTCACAGTTTGATGATGGAACACCAATGTCACTTTGATGATAAGAACTGGACGCATGACTTTCAAACATATTTCGATCGTTAGAACCTCTGGCACTGTCTTTTCTTATTTCACCTTCATAACCCTCCATGTTTCTCAGAGTTTTTATATATTTTTAAAATATTGCACACCTTGAAACCACAATCAGTCTGCATGCACCAAAGGAGAGGTTATGTAATGAAAATTCTATCAAAAATACCGGAACGACTACCGACCTCAAAATTAAAAAACATTTTCCCATGACACCTGCAACACCACCGCCCTGATGTTTCCCCGAAACTAATCGATTGTTATTCGGTGGATTTGGAGTTTCGATATCAGAAGATTTCAGAGTTTTAAAGATCTTATTATCATAAAAATATCGATATAATTACTCAAAAAAGCTTTTTATGCTAGAGGTGTTCCTTTGTAAGTATCTTGAAGAAAATTGCTGGATGATCGAGTAAAGGATGCTGGAAAATCGTCGGCTTGTGACGCTACCTACTGTCAGGTCGCACAAATATCTTCAAGGGCGCGTTCGTTCTGAAAGTTCCGGAAAGCGCGAAAATTGAAAGATGCTTCATTGGTTTTCTGATTTTCTATTTACTTGGAAATATCTCCAAAACTCTCGATCTATATCTTGCATATATAAAACTTTAAAAAGATCTACCATATTATTATATATAGAGGAATTTTTATGGAGTTTGTTTTTCAATTATTAACATTAGAATCGCTATTTAAGAGACAGAAAAGCAACTATTTGGCTAAATTTTACTTAAAATTTCATTCTTCGCTTCAGTGATGTATAGTTTTAAATTACGAGCATAATCTTATAATTTGGAATTAAGAACTAAACAGAATAATATGTAAATGAGCAGTAGGAATCTGTATGATTATGGAAAAAGAGAATTTTGGCTTATGAGCAAAGAAATTATTGGCGCATTAATTCTTCAGCTTCGATATCTTTTCTGTGGCAGTATAATAATAATAATTATTGAACCGCTTACAGAAGGCAATCTTTGAATTAACCATAATAACATATTTCAAACTAAACCTTGTTTGGTCAGTTCCCAGTGACATAATATTAAAGTGCATTGGAGAATTCATGAGAAGAGAAATCTATCCCTACTCAACTAGTACAGTCTTAGCATAAATAGTTGTGTAAGGACCATCTACTGTAAGAAAATCAATACTGGCAACGTAAAATTTTTAAATGATTTCCCCAGCAAAATGATTAAAAACATTACATCAATGATACTTAATGTTTGTGTTACCACATTATTTACCTGTTTATATGCAATGAGTTTGATACTTTTCTATATTTAAATATACATTTTGCTCCACATGTATTCATATATGTTGTCATGCATTTCATTTACTTCTTTAAACAGAAAATATCTCTTCTCTTCAGCAATTAAACCAGCTCTTCTGTGGTCTTCCTCTCTGTTTAACCATCGAGCTAGATATTTTTTTTTCGATAATCTGGTGAAAAAAATGTATTTTTTTAATCTCTGATATAAATTAGGCACAAATCTTAGATTGCAAATATAAATATTTTATGAATTAATGATTGTAGTTGCCATCTATAGCTGAAAATGTTGAAGTATGTCACCATCAAAGTAATGTATAGGATAAAGGGATCGGATGGAGAATTCAAGGGATATACAGGAGAAGATGAAAGAAAAACCACAAGCCTGCTGAAATCACAGGATCTGCAGAGAAAGGAAGGTTGTCTAACCCATAGAAATAACAAGATACCCAGCTGGAGGGTTAAAATCATTCAAATTCTCCTTCAATCCATTTTAATCATTCCGCTCTCTGTATGCCAAACCATATAAAATGCTCCTTTAGTACTGATCATGCAGCCTTTCTTTCAGTCCACATTCTTTTATTGTCCAATCATTATAGTCTTGATCTCTCCTGTTTTTCCTTCATATAGTACATTTCAACAGCATTCAATTTACTCATATTGTCTTCCTGACAACTTTTGCTACCACACAACTAGGTGGATGAAAGTAAACATCATCCTCATGTACTATTCGGTACACATGTAAGTACCCACGGTGAGCAGGAATGCCATGAGTGACAAATCCATTTTTCAGGAATTTAATTACTTCTGGCACCCCAAAAAGCATCTGACTGGAATAATTTTCAGGTTTTATCAATAGACTGAGAAACTTCATTATCATTGAGCTTTGTTTAATATTTGTTGATGACTTGGGAGTGGTGTTTGACTCAAAGCTAATCTTTGACTTGAACATACATCTCACTACCTAAAGCCTATATGATTTTGAGCTTCATTGGGAGAGTCTGCAAGGACTACAATAACATCACTTGCTATAAATTACTGTACACTTCCCTGCTGAGATTCCAACTTGAATACTGTTCAGTTATATGGAACCCTTTCTACAACAAATATATCCATTTGAGACAGTTGTTACGAAAAGATCAATAAAGAAGCTGGAAATATGAGGTTTTGGTGGGGTGGCAATTAAATGGCTGGAAGACAATCTTCTTGATAGAAGTCATATTGTGAAATTTGATGAGGTAATCTCTGCCAAATGAGATGTTGTGCATGGGCTACCCAAGGCAGTCAATTGGGGCCCTTGCTGTTTAATATTATCATAAAATTGTATAAGCCACTATGGACTACATTTATTTCCTTCATTGCTTTTCTTCCAAATCTCTCTCATTTGTGTTCCATGTTTCTCTGTCCAAACTGCACCAGTCTTCAGCCTTGCTGTTTATATTTTATTTAAATGGTACAGGAAACATATTGAGAAAGTGCACTAATTTGCAAATGATACTGTGACATACTATCATGACACCAAAATAAAGCTTTCATTCCTCCATTATGAAAGCATTATAACAAGTGAAAAATAAATAAAAACCTTTGAAGAATAAAGGAAAAACTTAAAAACAGAGTTGACATATTGAAATATATGGGCTATAATGATACAATTGGGAAAACCTTAATTAAAAATTTTGTCTGAGGTCAGTTGCTGGTGACTCATTGAAGATATCAAAGGGATGTCTCTACTAATCTATAGAAGGTGGATTTCATGAGTTTGTCTTTCTTCTTGGTTCTCCTTTTTAACATTTTCTGTCTCCTAGCAGAAGTTGAAGTATTCAGATACTGTCCTCAATATCACTTGCGTGTTGCAAGTTGTTGTGCTACCTTCTTTCCAAATGGCTAAGATTTGTTTCTTTCCCATTCGTAGGCGTTGTCTGGCCTTCTTCATACTCTTGTTGTTTTCTATAGCCTCTTTCACAACACTTCCTTTGAAATTCCCTACATCTTCCTTAATTACCCTTCTGATACACTTGCATACCTGAATTCTTCAATCCCTTACAGTGTCGATCATTTGCCTGGTTCTCTCTTCTATTCTTCATTCTTTTTTGAGTGCTTGCAACTTCTCCTGCTGCTGTCTTCACAACTTCCATGATTTTGGCTTCCAGTTCTTCTTTTTAATGCCACCACCTCCCGGACATCTGAATGGGTAGTGCTTTTACGTCAGGATAAATTTCCATTACAGAAGCTCATCATGATAAACTGTAATTGCAATTGTAAGTGCTAAAAACCTTTTCTTTACATCTAGTCTGAAATCTTTCGGATTTCTTCTAATTTTGTAACACTTACTTTGTGTTTCCTGCACAAGACCTACTTCTTGCATTCGATTCTGATGTTAATCTTCATTGTGCACCAAGCAATCCTGTGCTGAAGTTGTTCAAAACTTCACAATTAGTGACTGTGTAGTTTGTTTACCATTGTGTTGTATATTTAGTTTTTTTACTATATTCAGACCTCTCCACGTCCACTTCATTGTAGAATTCTTCTTGAAGTATGTTAAGCACATATTGGTGTTTGTTAAGCACATATTGGTGCATTCTGCAATCTCTACCTGGTAGTGACCTCATTCATTTCTCTGGTCTTGTCTATATTGTCATGTGACAGCAACATCTGCTTCTTGATTACCTACACAAGCGTTAAAATTGCACATGATGATTTTAAGGTAGTTGTCCTCCTTATCATGTTCAGTGTTGAGTCTGGTTAAAACTTTTTATTTCCTCTTTGCTGCTGTTTGTGCATAAACTTGGATGAACAGAGCAAAGTGACTCTAATTTATCTAGAGAATGAGCTTACATATACTTACATATTCTGTCAGATACTTTCTATTTTCTCCATATTATTTTTCCATTTCAAGTCGATTAAGTCAACTCATCCAAGTTTTCCATCACTTGTACCACTATAATAAAATAAATACCCTTCCTTGACTGGCAACGAATTGTGGCTGTGTAAGGAGGGGATGGATTAAATACCTTACCTTATGTAAAGGTAATCACACTTTGGCAATACTAAAACATTTATAACAAAGCAAAATCACATTTATTCCAATTTTGATGAAGATATAATTGGGACAATCAAGGAAAATAATATATTTGAGCAAATTAAAGCATTCTTTTACATCACAAAGAGGATATTGGTGCAAGGATTCCAATTTTTTGTAATAATAAAAATTTATTTTTCAAACAAATATACAACATATAACTTTTTTCCTTGGAGTAAGCAATTAATTCCAAATGATAAAAATCACTTCAGAATGGGCACAAGAGTGAAATGGCCAAAATCAATGTCATCAATAATGAAAATGTTACTAATTGAGCTGCACACCAACTCTTTGACTTATACTTCCACACTCACTTATTGTCACTTTACGCACACAAATTTGGGATCACCAGCTCCCCATGGGATGCAGTTGATGTCTCAACTGTTATTATACACATTTGAAGGAAACTTTCCTACAGAAGTCCTCAGCATGCCTCAAGTATTGTGGCTTGACAAACAGAAATATTAGAAAATATAAGAAATCAAAACCATGGCAATACTGTGATAGCACAAATCACTGGTAACAAAACTCTCTCGAGTGCACTTTGCTGATGAGGAATAGTCAATGGCACTTGGCTCACATGATAAGAATGATTATGACATTCTGTGAAACACCAGTAAATTCAGTCCACAACACTTCATGAATTAATCTTCTTCATGATACAATGAGAAAGGTTTGTGAACTGGAAGTAAGATGTTTCATGGTTACCATTGCAAACTATGCAATGAAAGTTATCATCAACAATGATGCATTAAAAAGACTTTCCCAGAGATATCACTGTGGTCTTCGGGTAGCTGATGGAAGTAGAAGTTGCATAGCTGTCATAGCATCAGGGAAAAGACTGTGATAATTTATTAAAGGTACATAAGCAGCAGTTATCACCCGACCTGAAAGCACAAACAATTTTAATCAATAAAACAAAAAAATGGCACAAGGGAAATTAGAACTACGGGAAAAAATAGTGGCATCATAAATGCATCTAGATATCAGACTAGTTTCAAAACTAATAATATTCAACACCAAATTTAAAGCAGTACTAATACACACAGTTCATATTTTTCACACCCTTTATTACCTCTGAGACATAGGTATTAATACAGCCACTGCTGTACACCACTGCCGATTTGTGGAGACTTACAAATTTAAATCTATCCCTTTGGATAGGATTGTTAAAAGTGCTTTGACAGCTAAGGTGATTTAGCATGTGAGCCCCCACTGGGAATTGAACCCAGGACCAGGAATATGGGAGCCCCACCTATCCCTTAGGTTTCACGACACCAGCATATCAGAAAATATCATATAGGAGATCTGGTAAGAAGCAGATACACCACCTACCATATGCCACTGGCAGTTTGCGGCAACTTACAAATCTCAATCTATCCCTTGGGTCTCAGGACCACACCAAATTCAGAAATACAATATAGGGTAGGTTAGGTAAGGCATTAATATACCCCCCCTGCCATACACCACTGGTGGAGATTCCTTGGTATGTTGTAGCACACTAAGCGACCACGCTATCTACAAAATTGTGAAATGTAACCTGTTTGGCCTTCTAGGACCCCTAGGATACCTAGGAGCAATGTTTCAATCATTCTTTAGTGAGATGGTTGGGTTCTTCACACAACAAAATATCGTCTAATTGTCAATCAGGTTCCAAGGTAAAATTGTATCGTGAAATAGCTCAAAATATTATCCGAGTTTCCTGTACATTTCTTATGGAGGAATAATTAATGTGCCCTGGCATCGAACCAAGGATCAATTTAGGAGTTGTTAAACTTGAATGTGATATATACCCACAAATACTATTCCTGTGCCAAATTTTAGCTATTAAACTTTTCACCAATTGAAATTTTTTTTTAAAACGCCCCCCCTAAGTATATCATACGGGTGAAATTTGATGCATTGTAGCATCGAACATATGGCCACTAGGACAATAACTATTACAACATGCGATAGAAATCCATATCTTCTCTGGGCTCTCGGATAGTCAAGTGGGCAATGCGTTCAACTTTGGTGAAAGCGGTCCTGGGTTCGATTCCCAGTGGGAGCCTACATGCAAAATGACCTAAGCAGTCAAAGCACTTTTAACAATACTACTACTACTACTCCATATCTTCTAATGATATTGTGAATTTTAACCATCCATCTTAACGGAAAATGCCCTAAAGGAATTTTTGAAAACCCGCTCAATGTTTTCAAATGGGAAAAGTACCTTTATTGGGCCCTCTTAGGATTGAAGCAATTTTATCATGGATTGATGTCTCCTTTTTATTATTAATTATTCCTTAGTGACAAAGTTGGGGTCTTTACACAAAAAGAAATTGCTGGGCAGTGAGGCTTTTAAAGTAAGAGTTAGTATCCTATATATATTTGAAGAGGTGTCTATATATATAATAAATTAATCTCAACACTAAAATGTTTAATTTTTACTTCATAAGGATTTATTTTCATTTTTTACTTCTATTATAGTATTTTTAGTATGATTTAAATTAGGTTGGTTGGTAACACTACTTTGAATGAACTACTACTTGGATACTACTTGGTTCTGTAACACTTATTTGAATGTTAACAGGGAAATTGTATTGCAAACACCATACATCTAATGAAACTAATTAAAGCTGAATCAATTCTTCTGTTCTTTTGAAGTTAATACTTATTTTATTGGAATAAGAATACTTATGTAAATTCATTAAAATCTTAATGGATAAAGGAAATGCAGCACGATAAAAATATCAAAATCAAAGAAAATATCTTGCATAACTAATAACTTTATGATATAGCCTGAAATACAACAAAATAATTAATTTAACAATGAAAAGAAGCAAATCATTAATTCATTCAACAATGTTTCACAACACATTTTTCAATCAAAAGTAATCTAGTCTGAGCTCTGTAGTGGTTGAATACATTTTCAGGGAAACATCACTTAGAGATATTGATGAACATTCCCTTTTTGATATTCTAATATGAGCACAAATAAGAAAGAATTACCACATCCTTCTTATTGTTACAATGGAACTGTTAATTTTTCTAAAATGAGCTTCAACTTCTGAAGCCACCAACAAATTAAATGTTAGGAATTTTGTTTGAGGAATATTTAAGGAAAACCTATTTTGTCTTCCAAATTTTAGATATTTATCTTTATGAACAGAAGTTTAAAAGAATTTTATTCCATCATATTATTTAATAATAACATTAAAAATGTACAAACCAGCAAACCATCTCCCATGTAAAGAATTTACAGCAGCAACTGCTGTAGCAATGCTGGGGCACTTCACATATACATTTCCTTGCAATGATGCCCTGTCGACATAAACATGGAAGACACCACCATGTTTGTTGCACTCCTCTATCACGTCATCTCTAATTTCAACATCCCAATTAGGATTTGTTTCACTAAAGAAGGAAACGAAAGACAATTTAATAATTTTACTATAAATGCTTAAATTAAGTAATGAAAGACACTGGTTTCCTTACGTGGTTGGGTCAAACATATTTGCCAGCATAAAACATTGGGTGGCGATAGGAGGTGTAGCAGCTTGGGATGGATGACCACCTACTGGATTCAGGTTGAGAGCATTTGCTGCAGCAGGAGGAATCTGCATTCCAGTACCTAGTTATACAAAATAAAAGAGCAATTGAAGCAGGATTGTCAATTGAGGTATTCACAAGAGTTCTCTTCATATTCTTCCTTATGTTTAACAATCAAGTTACTTCCGTCATTCTTCGCAATATTTTTATCATTATGGTTGCTAGATTCAGCTACAAGGACTAATATTCTAAGTAATCTCATGATTAGAATATTTAAGAAATTATACAACATTTTTACAGATGAAGTAATATATTTAAGAGGATAAGGGAGTATTTGTTTAATTCTGCATGATTAGTCATAAACCTAAAAACTCAAGTATGTTGGCTAATACTAAATTTATTATTACTTGGATGAGATGAAACTTAAAGAACCCCATTAAAAATTGGAGATTTCAATTATCTTATTATTAATCTTCATAAGAGAGGGCAACTGATTAACCATGAAGGAAAGTTTTAAAAGAGGAATCCATTTCAATTTTCTACAATAGATATTTGCAGAGAAATCAATGTGACTGTGACAAACATGAAGTTTCATTTCTGTTCCCATCACTTAAGTTAAGTAAGTTGTCAGATATCACTCCATACACCAAAATTAAAAATACCTATGAGAGCAATATGTGATGGGATGTCCAGCACAGTATAATGAATCTACTTATTACTAGCCAAATTACACTTGAGCATTTGAAAATTTTAAGTTCCAAAAAATCATAGATTTACCCAGTTAACACAGTTTAAGAAGCATTAACAAGCAGGTATTTGATACAATCATAAAAAAATAAAACGATCCAGCTTCAAACCTAAAGGAAAGGTATTTAACAGTCAAATAAAGGAGCTTACAGAGTAGTGTTTTTCACAATTCACAAAGGTTCTCAAACAGCAGATTATTCCAGAGTTGACTACTTCATATTCAATAAAAAGTTACATTTCTTCTAGCTGAGATGAAAAAGACAGTTGAAGTACTTACCAAACTTCACCCACAAAATATGATTAAACTATATAAAAGAATAAGAAGAATTCACTGATTTTAAAATACAGTTGAGCACCCTCAATTCATGAGCTCACTTAACCCAGCAACATTGTTAGGCACACCTATACATTATTTTATTGGAATAAAAATTTTTTAATCAGATTATTACTTCTAGACATCTGAAACTGTACCTTGCTTTGAATGGCTCTTAAAGGAAATTTTAGTTTCCTATCCTACAAAAGTAATGACTGAGGAAATAATTGGTCTCCAAAGTTAAAGACACCATAGGAACCTATTCTTCTTGTAATCTGCTGGTCATCTTTCGGCTAACTTGAATGACACATACATTTACACTTGAAACTCTGAGAACATTAATTGGCAACCTATAACAGTTAATTAACATCATTCACCTCCAATTCCTAATCATGTCTAACCTTAACTAAAGGTACCTTAATTTTCTCAGAATTACATTATTATTATTCTTGTGGATATAGTGAAGTAAATGTGATGTTCACCATAAAATAACATTTATTTTACTGCACAGCTAGCAATACTTATAAAAAAAGAATTTAAAAGGAAATGATTATAAAATTATTATCAATATCTCTATGTAAAGTGATTATGAAAGTAAGATAAATGAATAACTAAAATTGGTTAAAACAGAGCAATGTATAAGTATGAGCACTGGTAACTACAAGCACCCATAGATGGACAAGATCCATAAATCAGCATCTGGTGAACCTGGTTCCAAATTATGGAAGCGCAACTGTACCAATACTATTAGTTTCTAGCTTCAGTAAATTTTACTTTTGTGTTGTGTGTATATAACATAGGATTATAGACAAGAAAAAATAAAATGGGGGTCCTCTAGAACAAACTCACCTTCTGCCAATTTAAACATAAGTTGTAGGCGTCCAGTGGCTCCCAAATCTATACCAGTGCGATCTAACTCATCACTGTCCAAAATTGAAGGCCCAGAAGCAGAGTCAGATCTCTCTGTCACATGACCAACTTTCATTGGACGTCCAGCTAGTTCAAAGCCATTTAACTGCTCCAATGCTTTCTTAGCATCTTCAGCATCATGGAACTAAAAATAAAGCAAGATTTGTATTTATTTAACAAAAAGATAAGCATGGGTTTAAAAGTATTCCAGTTTAAAGCAGCCACTTCAAACACATAGAATGGTAATTATAAAGAGATGTGAAACATGCCAAGGAGTCAGGATATCTCATCAGAAGGATCTTGCGATGTGAACTTATGTATATATAGGCACAGAATTTGTAAAATAATGCCACCTAAGAAAGAAAAATATCCCAATTGTCCTAATAAAGAAAATGGTAAATGAGGATAAACTGATACAAACAGATGGGAAGTTAAATTCTAGAACAACTTTATCTACATTAGCACATAAAATCCCATCACTGATTTCATACATTTCAAGAAATGTGTTGGCAGGTCTTGTAAGTAATCAGTTACAAAGGCTGTCAAAAAGACCTAGAAGATAAATGAAATAGGAGTTACCAATTCCATTAATTTCCATAATTCTTCATTAGAAAATTAATTCAATATATCTTAAGCTTACCTAAACACACAATCAGGAAAGTGTAAAATAAGCAACCCAAAATGTAAAATTTCATAGTTAAATGAAAGGAATTGGCTATAGAGGCTGCAATTAAGACCTAGAAAAACAAAATTTTATTATGAGTCAGCAACCTTGACAATCCACCTTTGCTGATTTTTGAAATTAAAGACTTCAAACAAAATCTGTCTTATCAATCATTTCAGCAATAAATTGCCCATTTCATGATGATTTAATAAAAATAATAGATAAAGAAAGATACTCACTGTGATAAAACCATATCCTTTAGAACGCCCTGTTTCAGGATCCATTATTAACTGAATGTTGTCTATCTTGCCAAAGGGTTCAAAAATTCCTCTCAGCATGTCTTCAGTAATGTTGAAATGCAGAGAACCAACATAAAGCCTCATTGGACCACCTCCTCCAACACCTACTCCAGAGCCACCAAGACCACCACCAAGTCCACCAAGTACTGAAGCACCAAGTCCACCAGCTACACCAAGACCACCTGCACCCACTCCTTTCTGGGCAGCAGCAGCTGCTGCTGAAGCAGATGAGCCACCTACTGTACTACTTCCAGCTCTATTCTTCTCTGCTTGGGTGTGCTGAACTATAATGGGCACTCCAAGAAGTTTCTGACCACTAAGACCCATTGCCTGTAAAAATATTCCATTGACTTATTGACAAAAACTAGCAAAAAAATAATCCAGCAAAAATTTTTTGAACTTTAATATAACATACCAAAGGTACAGCATCTGGATCCTTGAATTCCACATAGGCTATTCCTTTGAAACGACGAGTTTTATTGCATGTTATAAGTCTGACATCTCTTACCTGTGGAAGAAGTATATCATAATTTTAAATATCTAGTGACTGATTAATACACTTAAGAATGTAACCAATATAGTTCAATATCACTTAAAACTGTAAAATAGATGTATGAAGTGGTTATCTGACATATGTAAATTAACTTTACAGTCACTCAATACATCACAAGATTATGAGTAAATTCTTTAAAGAGCAAACAATTTGGATAGTTCCATTTGATTGAAAGCAATATAAAATGGAAAAGATTATCCTTACTGAATTATTTTTAAGGCTACTGTTCAACCCCATCATTTTAATTAATGTATACCTCAGTTTACCACACTTCAAGAAAATTCTTACAACTAAAAAGAATATAACATTTAAAAATATTATAAATTATCTTAAAATGATTAAAATTCAAACTAGCTCCAAGGAGAGTTATGACATAACACGTTAAAGCAAGGTATAAAAGATAATCAATTATCAGAAGACTGAATTCACATTGACATTTCACATTATCTTTTGTAAGACTGAAACAGAAAAGGAGAACCATACTAACTTTTCCAACAGCAGAGAAAAATTCTTCAAGGTCTCTTCCCCTCACCCTGGCTGAGAGCTGCATGCAAAAAACAGTTCTAGCATCTCGTTCCTCTGGAGACAACTCATCTGGACGCCTAGAATAAAGGACACATCATATATATATTTCACATTTGCTACAAAGAACTTCACCACCTAATTTATCATAATGAATAAGGGGAACAACAATAACAACAACTATCAAGAATTGCATGCTTAGAGACCCAAAATAAGTAATACCGCAAATGTCAGATGCACAATATCAATCCAGAGAAGGGCAAAAAGATGCAAGGGGATAGCACTAAACCTTTGAGCACATATTAAACATTTTATTGTAAAATTGTATTTGAACTTGGACATATACTATATCTTTTTGAATAATCATTGGAATTAAAATCATTTAACACTGGCAAGGCTGAGATTTCCAATGTTACAGAATGATTTGTATTACTATACTGACTTGTTAATAAAATATATTTTTTTAAAGATTTTAAGAGATTAAAATAATTGTCTTAAATACTGAATTATTGGAGATGGAATCCAGTTGGGAAAGCAACAAAAATTTCTGCTACACCAATAAATGTAATTCAAACCTCCTCTTAGAAATGGTTGGTGACTCATTCCTACCAGATGCACAGTGTTTGAGATACACTGCTTCACCATCAGTATATTCTTGTACACAGTACATGACTGTGTATTACAAGGCTTCTCAAGCATTTCCTCTAAAAATCTTTCCATGACATAAAGCAATAACCTACAAAGGGAATAGTATTGAAAACTAACCCAATTGGAGATGGAGAACCTTTGCGATGGTGACCAAACCTCTCACGACGGCTGGGAGCATGAGGAGAAGCATGCCGATGGTGTCGTCGTTCTTTGCTCTTACTACGTGATCTCCTACCAGATCGTTCTCTCTCCCTGCTTCTCCTTCGCTTTCCATCCCTCTCTTTATCTCTACTTGATGCACGCTTTCTTTCTTTCTCTCCATCCTTTTCTTTCTTGCGTTCTCGACTGCGGCTTCTAGGTTTCTTATCTTTGTCTCTTGCCTTATCCTCCCGACGACTGGATTTCTCTCCACGGTCCCTGGAACGGCTCCGACTGCGGTGTTTGCTCTTACTGAAAGAAATACAAATATGTTTAAGTTTTTACAATCAAGTAAGCTTTTTTTGAAACTTACAAAAGAAGCTAACTAGTTAGTACTTTCACATATTATGCATATGAATGTAGAATAAATGTATTAAAAAGGAACATTTCTCAAGTTTTTATTCGAAAAACCTTAGAAATATTCTCCCACCTGGAAATACATACTGAATTTTTTTTTTAACTTCTACATTCAATTAAAGTTAAATATATACTGACAACACAAATATAATCATAGAAGTAAGTCTCCTTACAAATTAATGAAAAAGTGAGGATAAGGCTCACTTGGATTTATATGAATTAGATGGTTTTAGAAGTAATTTCAGGTTATTTTAACCAACAGATTAAGTTGGACCTTGATAACTTGAATCTCAAGGGCTGGCCAAGAATCTTTGAGTTGTAGAGGTTTCTACTATAGAAATCCAATTTATTGAAGTTTTCTAATAAAGTGTCTGCAGGTAAGTCACAATGTTGGTTTTAAGGCTTTTGCTGCGTACAGGTTCCATTGATGGATGAGCTTTGTGGGATTCGCAGCGTTGTGTGATAAGACCTATGACATTTCACCAACTCACCGTCAGCTTCTTCAGGTGGAAGTGAATTCTCTCCATTATCATCCAAAATATATCACAATATATATAAATATATATACACGCCTTCCCCCCCATTTGACTCGACGTTCGTCAATTTTAACCGAGAGGACGGCTACCAATTATCCAACATGTGGAAACGACTATTGGAAAAACCCACCAACACCAATGGAGGGGGGGGAAAGACGTGTATATATATAGTGGACACTAATGGAGAGAATTCACCTTTACCTGAAAAAGCTGACGGTTGAGTCGGCAAAACATCATAGGTCTTATCACACAATGCTGCGAATCCCACAAAGCTCATCCATCACAGTCACAATGTTGTCGATTAAAAAAGTTGACAATTAAATAATCAAAACTATCTAAACTGTTAAAAGGAATAAATTAAATATAGAGACAGAGAAAGTAGTCATGTAAGTTGGGCACATCAAGAAACTCAAGTTATAGAGGTCAGGCTGCCTACAATTTGATTTGCAGAAATTTATGTAACTTGAGAAAACATAGTATAAGACCTTATTTTTCTGTTGTAAATTCTCCAACTTATGGAGGTTTTATCAGAGTTATGCTTTTAGGTTCGAATATACTAGAACAATATTACTTCTCAGGTGGAGGCTAGGATAGAATGTAATCATAATTGAAAAAATCTGTAATTAACAATTTAATTTCTTCAATGCTATAATTTGAAATACATTCGAGCTCAAACCTTACACTAACTCAATCTAAATAAGTGATATTAATGAGGATGTTGTTTTCTAGGGTAATCAACCACATGTCCTTACTCACCCAGATGATTTATGGGAAGAAACTCCATTCTCCCTTGGCTTCGCAGGCACCTCCTCCTACAAACAGCAGAAATGTTGATAACGGACGGCACCATCGATCAGGAGTAGTGGGAAGGGGCAGAGGAAGGTAAGGAAGCAAAGAAAAGGGTAGGAGGCAGGAAGGGAATAAAAAAAGAGAAAAAAGTTTGGAATCCATAATTAATTTACTGGCCACAACAATAACAGCCAAAACCACTGGACGAAAACAATGCATAATAATATTTTTTATCATGAGAATACAACAGGGACATCACATTTGGGCAAGCAAAATTTTTCCTGTCTCTTGCTTAATTTTTATGAAGATTTTTTTTGTACTATATCATAGGATTATGGCTGAAAATCAGATGTAAAGAAGGAGACAGATGGGGAAGTAGGTAAAAATAATAATTTTCTACTATACGCATTTTTGTGGTCCATGTTAGTCTTCATATACAGCTGCCTGAAAAAACTGCCTCACTACCACACATCCACTCACTCATTGCACAAACCAAACACTCACAGAAGCCTCAAAAGTTTTTAATGCTCTCTTTTAATAAGGCATGAGGATTGGACTGGAAGGATATGGTTAGGACAAGGATGTATTGTTCAAAGGAGACTGGTTTGTGTTCCTTCAATGAAGGGACAGTTCGATCCCTCCTTGGATCAACTCATCTGATATCTGTGGTTCCAAAGATACTTACCCTCTATGAGATATGTGTCCCGACAGGGTGTCCCATTACCTAGCCATCACACCACTTTTTTCTGCAAAGATACAGCATGAAAAATTTTTCATGACTGGAACTCTCCATTTACAAAATTTGGGAGGTATTCATATTTCAGACCTACATGGCAAATAATTTTAGTCTAAATGGCCAGTGAGCACAAAGACAAAGCTACACAAAATGTGAGCTGTGGTAAGGGAGCGCAAGCAGTTCTAGCTCATTGCAGTTTAAAACAAAATTCAAAAGGGATAATACTTGGGAAAACAACCTCATTATGTGGAAGTACTTAAAATTTTTCCAATATAAAACAGATTGAGGAAATGATACTCAAGGTTAAATTATTTAAAAAATGACAAAGCATTAACATCCTATTAATTGGACTCCAAACAAAGAAATCCAAAGTATGAAAATTACAGCATACAGTTAGTAAAACCAAAATGCTTTCTTTCGGTGACATATGTAAACAGTGAACGACCTGAGATATTAACAAAAAATAAATTCATTCATTCACACAATTTGATTTACAACAGGGGTCTGAGATAATGACTTTTTACCATGCTGTTAAGACTTCCTAGGAGTATGACCAATTAAGCTGCATATTAAGCCATGCCTTCATGATTGGCACTCAGATAATTTTAATTCTGCAACCATGCATATTCATGTAAGACTTCCAACACTTAATTTAACAGTGCATGCACCATTTACACACTATATCTCACATATTATTATGAATGTTTGTTACCTTTGTTCAATATTATTCTGATAACATAATAAAGATATAATAACACAGCATTTTAATTAGCAATGGAACATTTAAAAATAAAATAAATTCCATGAGGAAAACTGTCAGAATCAGGCCTCAAACAATATGCTGCCATGGTGCAAAATCATTTTGTAGTTCATGTGTATTGTAATCAACTTTATAGTTAATTCTAGAAAAATTTTTATCTAATAAAATTGAAATACAGTGAAATTTGCTTAAATTGTAGTAATTCATTTCCTAGAGTTTATGTGGACAAAAATGACAGAAATGATATGGGTAATAATGTATAAAATGTTATTTACCATGGCCCTGAATTATACTTGTTCATACTACTTAAATCCAAGTGATTTAACCCATCACCACATATAAGGAAGGGGGCCCTAATTAATGAAAACTAATTACCAAAATGAATGCAACCACCCTTTTGAACCATACAATCACACACTCACAGGATCAGCTGAAAGATAATACAGCATATAAGTGCAGTCAAGAGATAAAAGGATGTTTACTACAAATACAATCAAATCTAACACTCACTCCCTCCCTCTGTCACTCTATCTTTCATACAATTCTCAAGCATACATAACTGCAAACAATTCAACATCTTTCGGCGCAAAATAACACCTGGGACTTTTATTCATCATCATTGGTCTCGTTTTGATTTTTAAAGGGCAACGTCTGCCCTCACCCTTCAGGCCCTACATCCATGGCATTCTTCATGAGAGCCCTTTTCCGTTGGGTGTCTCTTGAGCATTAGAGTTTGTCCCTTGCAAACCCATCTCTGGGGGATCCTGAGACAATAGAAGGGGACAGATTCAGAACCACGGCAATTAGAATTGCAAACAAAGAAGGGTCACATGAACATTCAAACTTCCAAAGCCAGAAAGAAACCTGATAGTGAATTACCATATGAATGATGAATGGATATTTAAGGGGAAAGCCTTCTCAACAGAGGCATTTGTAACATCAAAAAATTTGAAATATAAAACCTTCCCAAAACAAAATGGAGGAAAGCTCTTGACAAATTATTCAAGTTCATGGACCCTCTAAAGCTAAATTTACTTAGGACTGAAAAAAATATACATTAAGAAGAACTCTTCTACACTAGGTGGCAAGATAAGTGAGTAAGGGTAAAAATCTAATTTTTGTCTTTTGGTCGCACAATAGTGAGCGCTGACTGCAAATACAGTACCAAACAAAGATACTGGTATGTGTACTACCTCTGTGCAGATGCTGGAACTGTAGCTAGGTCTGAGCTGGATGCAACAAGCTGTGACATGTAAGGGTCTACAAGATACAGAAATGGGGATACCATATCAGACAGGTATATGACTGCTCTGAAGAAATAATTACACTCTGCATTAGACATATCAGCTATATTTTACACTCATAAAATTAAGGATAAAATTTCAATTTATAGTAACTTTAATTTTTATTCTTCTGCACCAAGGACCAAATCTCAAAACCATGTGATTGGGACATAAAAGTAAAATACACACGTTTATACACGGTAATGCTGAAATTACTTACTCCCTTTCTAAATGGAGCTTCTAGAAGTGCTTCAACATCTAGGTCCTCTGCCATGCCTGTAAAGGAAACATTCATATAATTAAGTGACCAATTAGGAAGAAAGACATTTAATATATATAAAAATACTGAGTTGANTCTTTTACGTTCTTATGGTGCTTATTTAAAAAAATAATTTTCAAAATATTACTTGAGCCATGAGGAAAATATTTATCTCAAGCCATGAGTATGCTGAAAAGCTGTTGCTATAACATCAGCATAGAAAATAGCACCTGATTACACCTGGATGGATATCCAAGAATTATTCTTTAACTGTTTATCAGCAAAGTTGAAAATTGCAAAGCACAACTTAAAATATTTTCACTAAATTAATTACATACCATAAAGCTAATTTCTGGAAAACAACGATTTTAACTTGGACAAGAATGAATAAATTAAAAAGCCATAAGACAATTCTTTCTACATGAACATGACAAGGAAGAAAAACTAATAGACAATTCAAATACAGTTGTAGCCTTACTGGGTACTGGTTCCCTGTGGTACTCAGATAATCAATCAAGATTTTTTCTTAAAAACACTTTTTTACTCAAGTAAAACAGAAGAGGCTAAGGTATTTACCTGGATCCTCCACTTATTGACCTCCACATTAATACAATACCTAAAACAATCTCAGTCTGTTTTAGGAAGCTTGTAGAATGGAATGGCTCTCACTCCAGACAACCCATTTTTTAAAGAGAAACGTAAAACTCCAAATGCTGGGACTAATTGTACTAATATCACAACCGATCTTCCCTTATTTTTGAGGGAGAGGAACTACATTTACATAAAAAGTTGGAAATAAAAGCCTACCTTCTTTTAAAAGTAAAAATTAGCCCATTTTTATGCAACCACTTGCCATGTATATTCTTTCGATGGCTTCTATGAATGTGCATATTTAATCATGTTATTCTAAAAGATTTCTTTGTAGGATTCATTCCTACCACATAATGGTACATAAGTTATGGAAGTCATGCCATGGTAAAATGGTTAATAATCTTGTACAGGCAAGCACTTCTGTGCTTATTCAGTTATTGTCACAAAATATTTATACATAAATAAGATTAACGGACAAATAACAATAGTTGATTCTAGAGATGATTTAAAATTTTCATACATATAATCTTTCGGTTGGATGTTCAAAATTTCTCTTCAACCCAACACATCAAACAAAACTTTAAAATATTTGACGAATTATTTTATCATAGCTATGACTGTAAACAATTTAAACCGAAGAGAGCTTACAATAGATCGTAAAAGTATAACTAAGTAGCTACCAGAATCATACCAAGTCTCCTTTTTTCAATGTATTATCTTCCTAAGCTCAAACATTGATTTCACAGACGTTTGCGTTCAATTATGGCTGCGTCAATAACAAACTTAAAAATGTTTTAGACAATTCAATTTGATTTTATCACTAATAAACAGTTCCTAGTCTGTTCTTAAATATGAAACTATGCATCCATACACTCCCAACCGTAAAACTAAATCAAATGAGCTATTATTCTAATAAGTCTATGATAATTTCAAGTTCCTCAAACTGGCTTAGTGAATAAGATATCATAAAAATGCTAAAATAAACCGGTAGGAAATAGTAAAAAATTAATAACAATAATGATAGGCAACACAGATAATGATAATACAAGAACTTGTTGATACAAAAATAAGCGATTCCATTTCGCAACGAGTCACGCAAGTACACCATTACTTCCTAATAGTGAAATTTTAAGAAATAGAAACCAGATAAGATTTGATACCGAAGACGATATTTCAAATACACAGTCCATGTAGAACAATTTATTTCCATATATAGATTTACTTACCTACGGAAGGAATTCTGCAAGATGGCTCCAACAGAAAAATTGACTGGAGATGTTACGATAGAACCCTATCCGTTTATCAGCAAGGATGGATCTGAATTCCTTCAGAAAATGATGGAAACATATAACAAGTGCAAAATTTCAAACCTTCAGTTGAAAATCTACAAATACAATAGTTTAAGATAATTGTGAAAATGCTTCGTCATACATTGAAACACACAACATCAAACAGGGTCTACAAAAGTGAAAACAGGGATAACTAGAGTCTCTGTTGATTCACTTGTTTATACATTTCTACTAGCGCGCTTTTTGAATACAAAAAGGGAAAATGCCGAAATTTGGTCGATGTGAAGACGATTACATCTAGGTTGACGGTAATTATTTTGTCACAGATTTCCAATAAGAATGTTAAATATCTTTCAGTGCGACCAACGAGTATTAATTGATAAGTGTTTAGCAACTTTGGTATGTCCATGGAAAGTTCTCCACCTCCAGGTTAACTTTCAGATATAAGAAAACTTTTAATCTGAAAAACTTACAACGCTCAATATTTTTAAAACAGTAAGAGAGGCAAGATTTTTTTAAATACTTAAAATTGAGTTCTTCGGAAATTTCGATGGTTGTTGTGCCAAATATTTCATGGTATATTGACAAATTTTATGAAGACTGATAAAGTATATTGTTAGTAGATAATATAATAGATGGATAAGGAATGATCTGAAAGGTGGCTTGAGGTATTGGTAAAGAGGGTACATTTGAGGAATGAACACAAACTACAAAAAAGAATAAAATAAATGATTTCTAATAAGAAAATTTGTATTTTTAAAACTAGGCAATGTGCTTAGTAAACTTTCACTTTAGTTTAAAGATAATTCAATATTTTTTAACTAAAACAGTGTATAAGATAAATCCAAAGAAACCTCATTGAAGACTTTGAACCACATTCTCTTGAATTGATGTCCTTTATGCCACATGTATGTATATACCTTCCTATTCATTAGAATCTATTTCCCCCCCTGCCACATGCTGGAAGGTGGCTTGCAGGGTATTTATGTAGATGTATCTATGGAGAGCAGGGAGAGGATTTTCTCCAGTTCCATTTTGTCTTTCTCATAATTAATTTATCAATTAAAATTTTATTCACCTAGCAGTCAATACTTGTTCTTTTACGTTCTTATGGTGCTTATTTAAAAAAATAATTTTCAAAATATTACTTGAGCCATGAGGAAAATATTTATCTCAAGCCATGAGTATGCTGAAAAGCTGTTGCTATAACATCAGCATAGAATATAGCACCTGATTACACCTGGATGGATATCCAAGAATTATTCTTTAACTGTTTATCAGCAAAGTTGAAAATTGCAAAGCACAACTTAAAATATTTTCACTAAATTAATTACATACCATAAAGCTAATTTCTGGAAAACAACGATTTTAACTTGGACAAGAATGAATAAATTAAAAAGCCATAAGACAATTCTTTCTACATGAACATGACAAGGAAGAAAAACTAATAGACAATTCAAATACAGTTGTAGCCTTACTGGGTACTGGTTCCCTGTGGTACTCAGATAATCAATCAAGATTTTTTCTTAAAAACACTTTTTTACTCAAGTAAAACAGAAGAGGCTAAGGTATTTACCTGGATCCTCCACTTATTGACCTCCACATTAATACAATACCTAAAACAATCTCAGTCTGTTTTAGGAAGCTTGTAGAATGGAATGGCTCTCACTCCAGACAACCCATTTTTTAAAGAGAAACGTAAAACTCCAAATGCTGGGACTAATTGTACTAATATCACAACCGATCTTCCCTTATTTTTGAGGGAGAGGAACTACATTTACATAAAAAGTTGGAAATAAAAGCCTACCTTCTTTTAAAAGTAAAAATTAGCCCATTTTTATGCAACCACTTGCCATGTATATTCTTTCGATGGCTTCTATGAATGTGCATATTTAATCATGTTATTCTAAAAGATTTCTTTGTAGGATTCATTCCTACCACATAATGGTACATAAGTTATGGAAGTCATGCCATGGTAAAATGGTTAATAATCTTGTACAGGCAAGCACTTCTGTGCTTATTCAGTTATTGTCACAAAATATTTATACATAAATAAGATTAACGGGAGCTTTATGTTATTTAATGACCCCTTTTTCTTTACTTATTGATACTGAACCAATCAATATCAGTGTTTTCCAACCTTTATAATCTCATGACTTTCCATTTCCTCAAGACAATCAAGTACCACCAATGTTTAAAACAATTATTATAGTGATTGATTAATATAATATATTTAAAGTACTTAGTTTGTTGATGACCAGCAGTAAAATTATTAGAAATGGTATACCATAAAAATCGAAACAAATAAAATAAAACAACATCAGCCTGATCGAGTCCCATAGCCATATAGGCTTGCAAGTCCCATTATGGGGATATATTTATTTTTTTGTACACACATTACAATTCAGCCTTCAGGCCAAGTGGAAATACTGGAGGGGAGTATAACTTACTTGCTAATTTTGATTTTAATTGCCAGGCATTTGCCCAAGAATGAGTGGGCAACCCTTCCAACAACCTCCCATCTATACATCTCACCAGTTGGGAGGCTTTTATATACAGCAATGGTTGCTAACCTTTTGGACCTTGCAGACCACTAAACTCACAATCTGGAAGCCCATGGACCACTAATATGAAGTTTTTTAATGGTATTACAATCTTGTATAAAATAATTATGCAATCATTGCTGTAATGCAATTGCTATAATCCTTTTAGTCTGTTTTGTTGAGATAAAAGGGATTCAGAATACAGTGAATGGGTGGAGTAAACAATAAGTTTACAAATAATGCCCAATTTTTTTCACTGACTACCAAAAGCTTCCCACAGATCATAAGTGGTCTGTGAACCACTGGTTGGCAACCATTGATCTAGATGACAAATTTATGTATTCTTACAGTATATCTTAATTCTCAGACAAAAATAACATTAAGGCCTTAATCACCAATGCCAAGAGATACCTTAGTTAATGCATAATCTTGCTAAGTTTTCAGCTAACTTGAATCAACTAAAAAATAATTAAGTAAGAAATGATAAACATAAAGAAATGTGAAACTAAAATTAAAAAATGACCAACACAATCAATTACCGATATGTTGTGAATCAGTATATAAGTGAAATAGGAGGGTATTTAAAGGGTAGTGTTTGAGTGTATTGCATGACCTGGGACTCTGGAAATAGGATTTTAGCTGACCAAGATTTCTTCCAGAAAAGATTAATTTCATACATATTATATTACCTTTGTTAGGTAAGGTTTCACTAAGTAGGCAATTAATTGAAATCAAAGATGTAATTGACCATGTCCTCCTTTTCTCAATGCCTATTTCCATTCCTTGTAAATTAATTTCACTCATAAACATATGCTCTTTCTCTCTGTCAAACGTATATTGGTGTAACACAACAAACAGTCATTTTGAACATGATATTTACATTGAAATGTTCATCCTTTTATTGGTTTCAGAATCATGAATTAATAGATGATAAAAAATACTTATGCATTTCTGAGAGTTTAAGATGGCATTTTATCAACATCTACAGAATATGAGAATAATTTGTAATGTGATTTAACTCAAAGCAAAACAACAGCAATATCAAGAAACTGAGGATATCAATGGAAACAATTATTTTTCCAGATCACCACTGAATAGACAATATTTTGGAGGTGGTCACACATTACAATACTAGCAAATTCACCAATACTTATCGGCTCATAATTTACTACAATGAGTTACCTTTAGAAAAATAACACACATGAAAGTGAATATTAGTAAGTTAAGTAAAAAGTATACTATTACAATCTTTCATTAACAAATCACTGTTCTTTTGATAGAGTTACCTATAAAATTATGCCCATCATCACTAGAAAAGTTTTATCCAAGCCCTTAAAATTAATGAAATTAAAATGCCTCACATAACTTGAGAAATATTATCTAACAAGAACCATTTTGTCCTTCTCCCTCAAAATGACAACTAAACCAAATTCATCATATTGATAAATTACACCAAGGAGAAATTTTTTTAGCAAACAATGACCAATGAAGATGTTAATTTTGAGAATATGAAGAAGCTCTTCAGGTAATACCTCTGACTATATCATTAATCACAGTCACGAAGGAAAATGTTTACCATTATTTCAATTAAAAAAGTAAGTCATAAATTTTTCTCAATCAGCTCTTTCTTAGAAGTTAACATAAACTTCACGGTCACTCAACTTTACATGGTAGTGTATCATTACATACAAGCATGAATTGTTAATTCTTTACATTGGACTTCAAAATATATAAGTAGATACAAATTTCAAGGATATAAAAATGGCAAAAAAGAAATATATCAAAATATTTTGGCCACATTTTAAACATCTCTATTACATTTTAACTACATGATTATTTTATATAAAAATTACAATTTCATTTATTATAACAATCACAAGTCTTAGGAATAAATTTGAATTAATGCTATATTCCATAGTTTTATGTTTTCTTATGAGATTTTAGGAATCCTACCCTTCTTAAGTAGTGAACTATAAATGGAGTTGATGTGAGTGTGATGCTTATTCTTACAGGTGCAAATGCTTTATGCACTATATATGCTAAAGCAAATGTGCTGGCTTCCTTTGCAATTGCTTTATCTCCAAGTCCAATTTTTTGCATTATGGCCACCACATCTAAGCCGCTGCAAAGACAATAAAAATCATGAAAATGGTTAAGCTGGTAAAGGAGAAGACATAAATTTAAAATTATGTAGCTACTATGATTTTAGTTAAAGTGCAGCTTCTGGTAATGTCTACATAGGTAAGCACAGTAACAACCACACCAGGTAAAGTCATGCAAATATTAATTTCACGCAAGGGAGTTAGAGACATACCTGGAAACAGCTAGGTAGAAGCCACCAAGAGACAATAATGATATACCAACATGGAAAACAATCACTGTTGCTCCATAATCTTTCACTGCCTTTTTCAATTTATCTTTGCGTGAAAGAGGAGCATCAACTAGTTTACTGTTATTTGCAGAAGTACAGTATGTATAGCAGGATATGCTTTTCAGAGGCCAAATGGCATATGCCTGATGGAAAGATAACAGATTTCCACTCTGCCACCTTATATTCTGCTTATAGCTTTGTGTGAGAGAAAGGGACCCAAGCACAGCCATGATACTCTTGGGTGTGTTGATTCCTATTAGAGGCATTGTACCTGGCTTGCTTCCCCTTTCTCCTCCCTGAATCCCACCACGAGCATGGACATTCTTCCTGTCCTCTGCCAAGTACTTGTCTCCTCCTGTCCAATGTCCCCCTTCTGGTGGAACATCCACGTAATTGGAATGGTCTCCCACTCCAACATTGGAAGAAGTCCCTTGGCCAACTGTTGTAGACTCAAATGTTAAGGGCACATTTGGCTGCATGACGGAATTCAAATGGATAAATCCAGAAGAATCATATGCTCCTATGTGAGCATCTTCTCCAGTTTGCTGTTGTCCTTGAGCTCCTGGAATAACGTTTGGTCCTTGGAAATGTGAATCTATATTTGGACCAGTGATGTCTCTTGAACGTTCTGGAGAAAATAATGCTTTCTGTCCGGCATCAATTTCTTCAACATTGTTTGGAAGATGAGGTGTTCCATCTGTTATAAAAATATACAAAAAATATCTTACATTTAAGTTTTAAAGAAGATTTAATACCTTAAATAGGCAAATAAAATTAATATATTTACATTTTTAAGGGTTTTTTATATTCCACTCCAAAATACCACTTGGTTTCATCAATATTAAAATATTTACTAGCTACGTTTTAAGGATGAATCACCAGAAAACCATGGGAAAATAGACTAGAGACAATTTCTTGAACATAAATAATTGTGAAATATATATAGAATATCATGTCCTTACACTTTTCAGTACATACATTCTCCTTCCATTATTATTAAAGGGGTTGCTGAGAAAGGATCCAAAATCTATGGAGAATTACACACTTGACGCTTGATTCTGGCATGACCATAAATTTAAAATTATTAATATTCGATGCAAAAATGATAATACTCATGCATGGATACTTAGATTCTCTTTGGAAATTGGTTTTCTACTAACAAATTCTGCCGACAAACTTTTAAATATCTTCTCTTATCTGGAAATAATGTATCTTTCAAGATAGTAAAATATCATTCCTGAGGCTTTATCATGCAAAATTTAATTCGATGGCTGGTTATGGACCAAACATTATATACTGTCACGATGTAAACATGCTGTGAAATATAAATTTGAATCAAGGCTACTTAAAATTTACATTATATACAAAATCACGAAGCTCAGTAAATTTGTAGCTATGATGTATTGTGATGAATCTCAACACAACGAAAATATTCCTTCGACCACTGGATTGCTATACTATACCAATATTAACAGACAGAGATTCATTAAAGCTTGACTTGGATAAAATAAAATTATTGAGGAGAGCAAATTTCATGAATCATTAAAGTGATACAGAAATCATTAAAAATTCGTACCATGTCCGTTGTCTCGATTCACGGTTGAGTAGCAAAAGGAATTTGAAGCAAGCAAGATTCTTTTTCCATCACCTAATATCCTCAGAAGATGCTTGGACATCATTTTTGCTATATATGCAATTCTGAAAAGATGACATCCCAAGTTAATGAGTAAAAGAGGAAAAATAAAGGTTCACGAAGTATTGATAGCGATAGAGGCTAATATCGCAAGGTACGTTAGTGCCAAAAATAACACTACGACTAAGATGCACTACGTAACCTAAATATTATTTCACACAGTTAGAATTCTAAAACAATGCTAGTTACCTTAATACAACATAGCAGAATTCAAGCTACGAATAGTACCACTGGGACCATTGGTAACGCTATTCTTACGTCGCATTATCGCATGCCGCATGTCAATTGTATTGTCAAGATTGTCAATGACCTAATGGACCTGATCCACCTGATCGACCTAATAGTACTACCTGAATAAATATGGTAATTCATCATATTTATTCAGATAGTTCAGATGTGAGTAGATATTAGGCATTGAACCTGAATGAATAACATATCTCTTGCTGAATAACTATTGCTTTTATTTCTGATAACACACACTTGTGGTTCACGTTTAAAATTATTGCATTCGCACAAACCTTTCATCCTCACCCTTCAGATTACCGTTGCATCCTGAAAAAGGTTAACATCCCTGTAACGTTTCATCTGTAAACTTCATCTTCAAAATTTAGTTGCAGTGATTACGATTAAAGATTCCCGCATTTTATAACCATCCTTATGGTTGCCTCCTTGTGGTGGGAGGACTCAGTAGCTACAGTCATCCTGAGATTAATGCCGGCAAGAGATCTCTTGCTAGGGTTACATTTGCCGGTAAGGTTATGGGTGAATATCAAACGTAGCAAAGCAGAGTAACCCAGAATGTAACATCTGACTCAAGTTGAGCGGCTGCAAAGAGCGTTTGCCCTATAATGGGCGGCTGATGATGGATGGGCACCTTAACGACTGTGTGGAAAGAAGTGGGACAACGCACCCTGAACGAGTACTTAAAGGAGCAGGAAGATATAAAGCAGAAGACACCGCGAAAGACCCTGCAGCATGTGGAAAGAAATGGGAACCTACCACGTCAGCTATCCCAAGAAGTTTATGGTCTGTAATGGACCTTTTAGTATAACTACCGGACAGGTAAAACTTTCTCACGTCTGTGACTCCGAAAGGAGAACAGTGAGGCTGAACGAAATATGGAAAAAGAGTAAGCAAGGAATATGAAATGTAGTTACGAAAAAAAAGGATCAGAATAGGAACTTAGGATGTATTGGTACTATTAGAAGCTAGTAAATCGGAAAATTCAAAACCATAAATGGGGAGGAACAATGCAGGCATCTTAGGGTTGAGTGAAGTGAGATAGGGAGGACGGAAATACGAAAAAAGTATTATTACTATAATGGCAGATTATTAATTCTTCTGTTTAGGTGAGGTAAGAAAAGGAAAATAAGAATAAAATCATCAGAAGAAGCCTCAACTTTGTTGAAATCCATAACAGGATGCATGGTAAATAAGAAATTGCAATAATGTTAGAAAGAAGGTTGATTAAGTAATGACGGTAGATTATGTAAATGAGGGATTAATTATGTTAGATTAGAGAAGGACATGGTAATCATCCTGTTAACATGGCTACTATCCAGCATTCAGATGAAGAAATAAAGATATGTCACTAAAAGATAGAAGAAACAGCTAAAAAGGAGAGAAGAAATATCAGTATCATATAGTTATGGGAGACTGGTTGTTGGTGAGGGAGAGTACTGAAAGATAGCAGGAAATTTTGGCTTAGGAGATGGAAATGAAAGAGGACAACAACTGATAGATTTCTGCAGAGAAAATTATATGGTAGTAGGTAACACCATATTTGAAAACCAAATAAGAGGATATAAACCTGTACTTCAGGGATGAATAAAGGAAGATATCAAATGGACTATACATTACGAGAGTTGTATGATAAGTACCTGTGTTAGGCAAGAAAACGCATTTTTTTAAACTTCTTCAAAATTCATTTCTCAATATTGTCTCCTTTCAACTCAATACATTTAGTCCAGCGATATTCTAACTTTTTCAAGCCATCCAAAATATACATTTTGTAGAACTCTGCAAAATAGGCCTCTGTTGTGGCGATGACTTCCTTGTTTGACGTGAATTGCTTACCCCAAGCCATTTTTTCATGTTTGCAAACAAAAAGAAATTGCATGAGGCCAAATCTGGAGAATAGGGTGGATGAGGTAGCAATTGATACTGCAATTCGACCAGATTTGCTGCGGCGATTGCAGATAAGTGAGCTGGTACGATGTCATGATGGAAGAGCACTTTTTTCTTTGCCAAATGGGGCCGTTTTTTCCTCAATTTAGCATCGAATCGGTCCAATGTATCAGCATATTGCTGCCCCATGATTGTACTTCCCTTCTCCAAATAGTTGGTGAAGATGATGCCTCGCGAATCCCAAAAAAACAGTGGCCATGAATTTCCGGCAGATGGAATGGTTTTTACCTTCTTTGAAGCAGGTTCGCCGGGTGAAATCTACTGTTTTGACTGTTCTTAAAATGCTGGTGTGTAGTATTGGATCCATGTTTTGTCAACAGTCACGAAACACAGGAGAAACTCTTTTGGATTGTGCTTAAACATGTCCAAACAGTGCTTCAAAGTTGTCATGCGATTCTGTTTTTGCTCCACTGTGAGCAAACACAGCATCCATCTTGCCAATAGCTTTCTCATACCCAATTTTTCGTGTAGGATTCTTTGTATGCATTCAGTTGAGATGTTTACAATGCCAGCAATCTCTCTGATCTTCACACGGCGATCTGCTAGTACGATATCATGGACTTTGTTAACCATATCCTCTGTATATAAGCGATGGAGGAACGAATGATATACATGCATGAATTTAGACTAAGAAATGAAGGAGAAAAAGTCTGCCGTAGCTGGAAATCGAACCCGGGTCCCCCCACGCATGAAATTGAAGGAGAGATTGTTCTGTCGTGGTGTCCTGCCCAGAAAGTGGGGGACCCAGGTTAGATTCCTGGCTACGGCAGACTTTTTCTCCTTCATTTCTTAGTCTATATCCTCTGTAGTCACCTCAATTGGGCACTCTTCATCAAAAACGGATGTTTGGCCACGCTTGAATTCACTAAACCATTATCTGATGGTAGTCATTTAAGATGCATGGTCCTTATAAACAGCATGCAACTTCTCCTTGATTTCCTCACACGTCTTCCCATCAAAATAAAAAAAATCGAATCACTGATCAATATTTCTCTTATTTGGAAAGCAAACACGAACTTGACTACTTTCAACAGCTATCATAACAAAACTACTCAATCTGTCTGAAATTTTGGCAGTCATATATCTAAAGATGGTGCTAAATTATGGCATACATATTTTGTGTCAGTGGTGCCATCAGTTGCTAAACACTGGTACTTGTCATACAGTCCTCGTAGTATAGCAGCAGTCTAGGTTTAGCATGATGAATAGAAAAAGTTACCCAGGAGGGGACATCTACTCAGATCACAATTTTGTCATAGCAGAGATATACCTGAAGCTAAAGAAGTTGTGGCAAAGGAGAAAAAGGAAAATGTTAAGTATAGAAAGAGTAAAAAAAGATGGGAAATTGGAGGATCTATGTAGAGAGCTCAAAGTGACCTTATAAAGAAGAGGTAATGATAATATTACCATAGCATATGCTCATATCTCTTATCAATTTTTATTTATTATTTTATTTATTCAGTATTGAGCTGGGATTGATGAAATTTCAATTTTGTTGATATTGATCATTGAATGATGAAGAAAAGTAAGAACTACTAAAGTGGAGATATATGAAATTGATAAAAGGCTAAAAGATTTTACAAGGAATGATACTTAGCTTGCTTTGTGATTTTGGAATGAGAGTAGTTGATGATTATAGATGCTATCCCTTTTGTGATTCCAACTTTTATATTTTTAACTATTATTATTATTTATTTCTAAATGTTAATGTAACAAATGTAATGTATGTTATAAGGGTTCAAATTTTTATTTACTAGTTAAAATTAATATTTACTGTATTTTATGATTTGATAATGAAATTTCTTTGAGCATATCATATCTGTGTGTTTCTTGTATTATATAGATTTTTCATAATTTTTTCATTTTCCCTACTGTTGTATTTATTTAATGTAAATGAGTTTGTCGCATAAGTTGGCCATTATAATTATTTATATATGTATCCTGCCTTATGTTTCTATATTCAAAATTTCTTTGTGAATATTTTTATCTTTGTGTTAATTTTTCTATTTTTTATATATTTTTCCTGGCGTTATTATTATCCTTTATACAATCTCTACTTTTTAAACATAAATGAGTAATTATATGTATTTTATCGAAGTAAAAGGGTTCATTCCGTAAGAAATAAATAAATAGATAATCAACATATAGTGATACTCTTCTCCTGCTTAGGAGAAATGACCATTTAAAAATTTTACCTAAAAACCCCATTCCCTTTTGATAACTACTTCACTGAGTACATCTCATATCATCAGCCCTGGAGATGGAGTTGGTAAAGAATCTTGCCAAGTCATTTTTGGCTCCTCAGCCTGTATAGTGATAGCTGGTTCACGGCTGACAATCCAAATTTTGTTCCCCTTTTCTATTTATCATTTTTTTACCTAAAATATTTCATTTTTTATGAATGTATGGGATACCTAATTTAGTGGAGTTTTATCAATTTTCTTGAGCATAATCACACCTCTTTTGTTAGAATTTCACAACTAAATGACTTGTTTGTATGAACATAAAGGGGTCATCATTTATGTCAGGCAGGAAAAATGCAGTCTTTAATGTCAAATCCAAAGATTGACTTTTCCTATCTTAATAACAAAATATGATTTGAAAATACAATTCTTACATTTGAAGTGCAAGTGCTATAAGTAAAATCCATTGAAAATCAGTGAAGTCACTTAGAAAGGAATCATTTTCACGTTTTAGAGTTTTTCATCAAAACTCTCCAGCATCAAGATTTAGTTGTTTGAAATAATTTCATCCAATCAAATATTAGGTAAAGGAACAGAAAATTTTGCCTTCACATCCAGCTATGTGTAGCAAGGAAAATATATAAAAAAAGAAAATGGGTGGTATATAAAAAAAAACATGAAAACATAGGGTAATATACCCTGCAATTAGGCTGGAAGTGTTGTGTTGCAGGGTTACCTAAACTTTTATAACGATTTTCAGTAATTTATTGCGGCGAAATTAAGACCTATTCAGCCGAACTTGATTACACCTTTTCATTACTCCCCGACCCTCGCAAAGACATTTAGTATGGACATGACTTAGGTTATTAAAACGACTCGATGTACGCGTCAGCTGAGAGTATTTCATATTCATAGAGGTAAAAATTTGCTGTCTGCGTCCGGTAGTGTGTGTCCACTGTAAATGTGTGTAAAATGCAGTGCTTCTGATCGGGGCCTAATGAAACTGTCCGTTAGGAGGGGTACCCCTTGTACAGGGTTGTCTGTGAGGAAGAGTTTTACTGTATGTACTTAACCGTCTTTGGATAAATCCTTTAAGAAATTGCTGGAAAATGAAAATCACTTTTTGACAACCTTACAGCACGCTAATATCTGCAGAAATTACTAACTTTTCACTCCTAATGCTAGCACGTGCTGTAAAGTAACAGACGCTCACAATTATGCAGGCCCCAGTGACGAACATGAACTATGGGATATTAAATTAGTATCAGGCCACTGCCGTTCCGATATTGGAACTCTAGGAATAAATGGGTAAGGTGTAAAGCTCTTATTCAAAGATTAACGAGCCAAAGAAACGTAAAGGTATTTTCTCAACGCACAAGAAATGGTAAATCCCTTATGCGGAATTTACTGCAATTACCTAAAAAATTAATTATTTTTCATCAATTAAGGTAATTTTTAAGAACATTGGACCATTACAGCAATTCTAACGATAGTGCTGAAATTGGTTTATTGTCATCTACCACGCTTTTATGTACGTGAAGTTATCGAGATATGAACAAGCAAATTAGCCTCATTAATGATGATTATACAATATTGTATGTGCTACGTACAAAATTTTTTTTCTGTTGTCCGTTTCGATGTATGTACTCTCAATTTGTTAGTGTTCGAAAAGAAGGCAATGTTTCATAATTAGTCATAAAATTGTGACGTTGGTGCTGCAGTGCGTTTTGTACAATAATATTGTTAAAACTGATAAGGTTAAAACGTACGTCGTTAACATTTTATAATCAATTTTTTTTATTTTATAAAATACTAACTAGTATCCTTTATTGAAATGTTTTCACCTAAGTTCGTCGGGAAAGTTTGTAATATTTGATATTTCCTTTATTAAATACTTAAGTTTAAGTGTACTCCAAAATGAAGGTAAATACTATTGATTTATGTCTTCTGATTTAAACGAATCAAACGAATTAATTATTTGTCATAGAAATATAAACAATTACTCCATGAAACACAACGGAACACATGGCGCATGACGTTGTGCAACAGAAAATAAGGTTTTTGGTTTTGAGCCTACTATTTTCTGCTGGTTTTGATGATTGAACCGCGCTTGTGTACGAATTTTGAAGCATTAGAAAAGCCTACAATTCGCGATATTGCTACTGCTAAGGTGTAATTATAAGGTGACTGCTTCATGTTTTGTTTTGACGAATAATTTTGTAGACATTATCTACAATTGTAATAATAACATTTCCATCAGTATTTCAACTTCTCATGTTGGAGTGGCGATGTTCGTTTGGCAATTGGGCTGATTTGTCATTATTGAAATATTTTTAAAAATGTAGCCACTTCAGATTCTTTACCTCTTTATGATAAATTATTTTTGGTTTCGAAAATTTCCGCCGATTGTTTCGTTGATGTATTATATTTATGGAAACCACGTAATTGTTGGTAATGATTAATAGCAGTAGATAGGAATTTGGCCTTGTATCATTCTTTTTGCATATTTTCATTTAAAATGTTGAATAATGTGTTATGATATACATTTTAGTTTTCAATTGAAAGCCATTATGGATAATTGAAAATGGATGTTTACTAGACGTCAGATATAATTTTGATGCATTTGGAAACCGAATTTTTCTTCATGTATATCTGACTATGAACTATTTTTAATGAAACTGACGTCTCTCAGCGTTTCTGTTTTGGGTTAAAGTCTTCTAAGTCCTTTAAGTTCCTCTATTTCCAAATCTCTTCCTTCCTCTCCCTCCCTTCTCACTGATTTTTCCTCCTATCATCAATTTCTGTCAGCAATCTATCTGCAAGGTGTGACCTACATAATTTGCTATTTTATTTTGCTTATACTTCTATTATATTTTGCTTCTACTTTTTAAAATGGCTCTATCCTCTCGAACCCTTTCCAATACTTCTTCATTTTTAACCTTATCTGCCCATCCTATCCACTCAATCTTTTGCTATACCACATCTCAAAATTTTGAAACATTTTTCTTCTTCTTCATTTTCCATACTTCCAACCCATATAGTGCTGTACTCCATTTAAAACTTTGGGAAAAATCTTACTCTAAAATTTATATTGATACATTTAGCAGTCCAAAGGCCCTAACATTTCCTCATGATATTTTTCCTATCTTAACAATCCTACTATTTAACTATTGTCCATTGACATTTCTTGTACATTGACAAGATCCATCGCTGGTGATGATTTCCAGATCTCACTCACTCTATTTCTTTGTGTTCTATCTCTATTCTTGGAGCACAGTCTTCATTAGAGATCATCATGACCCTTCAATTATCAGAATTAATTTTCAACTTATCATTTTCTCCTTTCCTCCTTATCTAATCAATTGCTGTATGTTACTTTTCTTCAATCTATGCTATCACAACAGATGGTCTGCATATTTGATTGACTTAACATTTCCACCCACCACTGCTCCACCTACGAGTATAAAAGGAATTGTCAATTTTTTCCATGTATACATTGAACAACGTTGGGGATTAGCCATACCCTTGCTCAATTCCTTTTCCTCACTATCACTATCTTATCTGTGTCATACTCTTAGATGCTCACTTTACCCTTTGTCCCATGACAACTATTTTATTTACCTTTTATCTCCCCAATATATACTCCAATTTTCTTTGTGATCATCATTAACTCTTCTCATTCAACCCAATCAAATGCCTTGTCATAATCAATAAATCTGAGGAACATTTTCCTCTTAACTCTTTTCACTAGAATTCTCATACTTCCTAAGGCATGTTTTCCCCTTTCTATCTTGAATCCAAACCTGTCCTCTTTCTAGTCATCTTCCTTTTTCTATCAATCATCATTTCTTCATTAAAATTCTGATCATCACCTTTTTGAATGGGTTGTCTGGCTGATTATATGGAATTGAGCATTATTTTTCTTTGGTTAGAGAACCATTAATGCCTTCAAGACATTGAGCCATTCTTCTGTTTCATATAATTTATTCGCTAGATTGGCAAATCTATGTATTGCTCCTCTTTAGGCATCTGCTGGTATCTCATTTCATCCTACTCATTTTCTGTCCACAAGTTAAGGTCCAATATTGTCCTTTCTTACTTCTTTTAATATACTTGGAACTCTGCATCATCCTAAAATACCTTTCAATTACTTTGATATTTTTCCATTGTTTTCATTTAAAGAGTGGAAATCTTCAATGTACTTTTTCCGTACACTCTTCATCTTCTCCATGACAGAACTAGGACTTGGACCAGATTCTTTTCTTTCTAGGCAAATGCTCAGACCATTGAGCTATCTTGCCAGAACATTTATCTATGCTGTTTGAGAGGCTTTGTAGGCAAGGGTGAGTAGTTTGTCTGATCAAGCAGCATTGCACTCAGCCATGACCTCATAGAGGCACTGGCCATACAAAGTGATGGAAGAGGAACCGTCTTTTAAGAATAACACACAAGTAGGGGACCAGAACCAGTGCACCAATTGCATGGAAATTCATGTTGCTAGGAATTTTCCTAGCTTTTTGTGAGATAATAACCTTATCTCTTTCCTTGTTCCTTTATACTAGTCTTTCTTAGATATCTTTTTGTGAGATACATTGCAATTTTAAATGACTCTCATCCTTCTCTAGTTCCTCCATTGTTTGGGACTGCCCCTTCATCCATCCATTACCATTCTTCTTGAGCTGTATTTGTCCTTAGTTTATTCTTCAACTTCCCATACCATAAATAAAATTGACATGCTCAAGCATGACTTCGTGGAATGGACACGACATTTCAGAAGAAAAGGATACTTAGTATCTTCCACAAAAATTTTTTTATTTGCATGACTGGTTTCATCAACGAGATATCTTCTGGTGAAGGAATACTTAACACAAAACCTTAAATAGGGGAAGGAGACAATTACAGGGGTGGGTGGGGAGAAGGGATCAAGGTAGCAGGTAGGAAGAGGAAGGGGGAGACATTAGGGAACACACATGAATTGGTAAGAAAATTCTTATTACTCTCAGAAATTTCTATTACTTTAAGGGCATCTAGGAGGCATCCTTTTTCTTCTTTGATGAGATGAGGTTTGATGAGGTTTGAAGTCACTGATGAGGTTTGAAGTCGCTGATGAGGTTTGAAGTCGCGATGTTCGTTTGGCAATTGGGCTGATTTGTCATTATTGAAATATTTTTAAAAATGTAGCCACTTCAGATTCTTTACCTCTTTATGATAAATTATTTTTGGTTTCGAAAATTTCCGCCGATTGTTTCGTTGATGTATTATATTTATGGAAACCACGTAATTGTTGGTAATGATTAATAGCAGTAGATAGGAATTTGGCCTTGTATCATTCTTTTTGCATATTTTCATTTAAAATGTTGAATAATGTGTTATGATATACATTTTAGTTTTCAATTGAAAGCCATTATGGATAATTGAAAATGGATGTTTACTAGACGTCAGATATAATTTTGATGCATTTGGAAACCGAATTTTTCTTCATGTATATCTGACTATGAACTATTTTTAATGAAACTGACGTCTCTCAGCGTTTCTGTTTTGGGTTAAAGTCTTCTAAGTCCTTTAAGTTCCTCTATTTCCAAATCTCTTCCTTCCTCTCCCTCCCTTCTCACTGATTTTTCCTCCTATCATCAATTTCTGTCAGCAATCTATCTGCAAGGTGTGACCTACATAATTTGCTATTTTATTTTGCTTATACTTCTATTATATTTTGCTTCTACTTTTTAAAATGGCTCTATCCTCTCGAACCCTTTCCAATACTTCTTCATTTTTAACCTTATCTGCCCATCCTATCCACTCAATCTTTTGCTATACCACATCTCAAAATTTTGAAACATTTTTCTTCTTCTTCATTTTCCATACTTCCAACCCATATAGTGCTGTACTCCATTTAAAACTTTGGGAAAAATCTTACTCTAAAATTTATATTGATACATTTAGCAGTCCAAAGGCCCTAACATTTCCTCATGATATTTTTCCTATCTTAACAATCCTACTATTTAACTATTGTCCATTTTTTATATATTTTTCCTGGCGTTATTATTATCCTTTATACAATCTCTACTTTTTAAACATAAATGAGTAATTATATGTATTTTATCGAAGTAAAAGGGTTCATTCCGTAAGAAATAAATAAATAGATAATCAACATATAGTGATACTCTTCTCCTGCTTAGGAGAAATGACCATTTAAAAATTTTACCTAAAAACCCCATTCCCTTTTGATAACTACTTCACTGAGTACATCTCATATCATCAGCCCTGGAGATGGAGTTGGTAAAGAATCTTGCCAAGTCATTTTTGGCTCCTCAGCCTGTATAGTGATAGCTGGTTCACGGCTGACAATCCAAATTTTGTTCCCCTTTTCTATTTATCATTTTTTTACCTAAAATATTTCATTTTTTATGAATGTATGGGATACCTAATTTAGTGGAGTTTTATCAATTTTCTTGAGCATAATCACACCTCTTTTGTTAGAATTTCACAACTAAATGACTTGTTTGTATGAACATAAAGGGGTCATCATTTATGTCAGGCAGGAAAAATGCAGTCTTTAATGTCAAATCCAAAGATTGACTTTTCCTATCTTAATAACAAAATATGATTTGAAAATACAATTCTTACATTTGAAGTGCAAGTGCTATAAGTAAAATCCATTGAAAATCAGTGAAGTCACTTAGAAAGGAATCATTTTCACGTTTTAGAGTTTTTCATCAAAACTCTCCAGCATCAAGATTTAGTTGTTTGAAATAATTTCATCCAATCAAATATTAGGTAAAGGAACAGAAAATTTTGCCTTCACATCCAGCTATGTGTAGCAAGGAAAATATATAAAAAAAGAAAATGGGTGGTATATAAAAAAAAACATGAAAACATAGGGTAATATACCCTGCAATTAGGCTGGAAGTGTTGTGTTGCAGGGTTACCTAAACTTTTATAACGATTTTCAGTAATTTATTGCGGCGAAATTAAGACCTATTCAGCCGAACTTGATTACACCTTTTCATTACTCCCCGACCCTCGCAAAGACATTTAGTATGGACATGACTTAGGTTATTAAAACGACTCGATGTACGCGTCAGCTGAGAGTATTTCATATTCATAGAGGTAAAAATTTGCTGTCTGCGTCCGGTAGTGTGTGTCCACTGTAAATGTGTGTAAAATGCAGTGCTTCTGATCGGGGCCTAATGAAACTGTCCGTTAGGAGGGGTACCCCTTGTACAGGGTTGTCTGTGAGGAAGAGTTTTACTGTATGTACTTAACCGTCTTTGGATAAATCCTTTAAGAAATTGCTGGAAAATGAAAATCACTTTTTGACAACCTTACAGCACGCTAATATCTGCAGAAATTACTAACTTTTCACTCCTAATGCTAGCACGTGCTGTAAAGTAACAGACGCTCACAATTATGCAGGCCCCAGTGACGAACATGAACTATGGGATATTAAATTAGTATCAGGCCACTGCCGTTCCGATATTGGAACTCTAGGAATAAATGGGTAAGGTGTAAAGCTCTTATTCAAAGATTAACGAGCCAAAGAAACGTAAAGGTATTTTCTCAACGCACAAGAAATGGTAAATCCCTTATGCGGAATTTACTGCAATTACCTAAAAAATTAATTATTTTTCATCAATTAAGGTAATTTTTAAGAACATTGGACCATTACAGCAATTCTAACGATAGTGCTGAAATTGGTTTATTGTCACTACCACGCTTTTATGTACGTGAAGTTATCGAGATATGAACAAGCAAATTAGCCTCATTAATGATGATTATACAATATTGTATGTGCTACGTACAAAATTTTTTTTCTGTTGTCCGTTTCGATGTATGTACTCTCAATTTGTTAGTGTTCGAAAAGAAGGCAATGTTTCATAATTAGTCATAAAATTGTGACGTTGGTGCTGCAGTGCGTTTTGTACAATAATATTGTTAAAACTGATAAGGTTAAAACGTACGTCGTTAACATTTTATAATCAATTTTTTTTATTTTATAAAATACTAACTAGTATCCTTTATTGAAATGTTTTCACCTAAGTTCGTCGGGAAAGTTTGTAATATTTGATATTTCCTTTATTAAATACTTAAGTTTAAGTGTACTCCAAAATGAAGGTAAATACTATTGATTTATGTCTTCTGATTTAAACGAATCAAACGAATTAATTATTTGTCATAGAAATATAAACAATTACTCCATGAAACACAACGGAACACATGGCGCATGACGTTGTGCAACAGAAAATAAGGTTTTTGGTTTTGAGCCTACTATTTTCTGCTGGTTTTGATGATTGAACCGCGCTTGTGTACGAATTTTGAAGCATTAGAAAAGCCTACAATTCGCGATATTGCTACTGCTGGGGTGNGTTTGAAGTCGCTGATGAGGTTTGAAGTCGCTGATGAGGTTTGAAGTCGCTGATGAGGTTTGAAGTCGCTGATGAGGTTTGAAGTCGCTGATGAGGTTTGAAGTCGCTGATGAGGTTTGAAGTCGCTGATGAGGTTTAAAGTCGCTGATGAGGTTTGAAGTCGCTGCTGTGGTTCTGCGTGATGAGGTGATCAGCGAAGGCAGAACCTGGACCCCCGGTGCGAAGGCAGCGTTAGTGTTCCGAGGCCCTTATTCTTGCTTCAAATGTGGCCTTTGCACCGGGGGTCCGGGTTCTGCCTTCGCTGATCACCTCATCATGCAAAACCACAGCAGCGACTTCAAACCTCATCTGCTGCACAAAGAAGAAAAAGGACGCCGCCTAGATGCCCTTGAAGTAATAGAAATTTCTGAGAGTAATAAGAATTTTCTTACCATGTGTTACCAATGTGTTCCCTAATGTCTCTCCCCTCCTCTCCCTACCTGATACCTTGTTCCCTTCTCCCCACCCACCCCCATAATTGTCTCCTTCCCCTCTCTGTCCCCTATTTAAGGTTTTGTGTTAAGTATTTCTTCACCGGAAGATGTCATATCGTTGATGAAACCGGTCTTGCAAATAAAAAAAATTTTTGTAGAAGATACTAAGTGTCCTCTTCTTCTGAAATTCCCATACCATCTTCTCACATAGTCTATACTGTCACATTTCAACCCCATTTTTCTCTCTCCTTTCAACTCCTTTTTTTTAATAATTCCTTGAATGATTCATTATTTTTTTATTCTTATTAAGGCTTACTAATTGAAGTTTGTTGTTTCAGGGATATAATGAGGTTGTAGTACCTCATTAGTCTTATATTATCATATTTTTATCAGAATGCGAATAGAAATGTTGATTTTGATTCCTTGTTAAATGGACAGGCAATCTGAATAAAATGCATTTCCACTTATATTTTGTAAAGGACAGGAAAATTAACACCTTTAAAATATTTATTTAATTACTATTGTATGCTTTGTATCACTAGTGTATATACTGTACTACCATAAACAGAATTAATGCAACAGTAGGGCTGCTTAGTTTTTCCAAACAACAAGGAAGCTGTTCCAATTGAGTTCTAGAGTGCTCAAGCTCTTTTCTCTTTGGCACACTTACTCTTTGTAGTTCACAGATCCATGCATGTTGTATGTACTTAATTAAATTTGCTGTATGTTGAAATCTAAAGCAAAATGGAAATTTTGAGAAGAAATTTCTGAATTCTTACAGAGTGGAAATATGTACTGCCAGAGAATAGGAATGAGAATATATAACCATTATAAGAATGGTTATAAATGCTTGATCATAAATATGATCAAGCATGTATCTAGGGGAAGGCTATTGGGGAAATGGCTTCCCTTAAAGCAAAGCTTTGTTAAAAAATAAGTGGAAAAATACAGAGTTATACTGGAATAATTAACTGGAAATAAGAGTTNATATAGTGCTGTACTCCATTTAAAACTTTGGGAAAAATCTTACTCTAAAATTTATATTGATACATTTAGCAGTCCAAAGGCCCTAACATTTCCTCATGATATTTTTCCTATCTTAACAATCCTACTATTTAACTATTGTCCATTGACATTTCTTGTACATTGACAAGATCCATCGCTGGTGATGATTTCCAGATCTCACTCACTCTATTTCTTTGTGTTCTATCTCTATTCTTGGAGCACAGTCTTCATTAGAGATCATCATGACCCTTCAATTATCAGAATTAATTTTCAACTTATCATTTTCTCCTTTCCTCCTTATCTAATCAATTGCTGTATGTTACTTTTCTTCAATCTATGCTATCACAACAGATGGTCTGCATATTTGATTGACTTAACATTTCCACCCACCACTGCTCCACCTACGAGTATAAAAGGAATTGTCAATTTTTTCCATGTATACATTGAACAACGTTGGGGATTAGCCATACCCTTGCTCAATTCCTTTTCCTCACTATCACTATCTTATCTGTGTCATACTCTTAGATGCTCACTTTACCCTTTGTCCCATGACAACTATTTTATTTACCTTTTATCTCCCCAATATATACTCCAATTTTCTTTGTGATCATCATTAACTCTTCTCATTCAACCCAATCAAATGCCTTGTCATAATCAATAAATCTGAGGAACATTTTCCTCTTAACTCTTTTCACTAGAATTCTCATACTTCCTAAGGCATGTTTTTCCCCTTTCTATCTTGAATCCAAACCTGTCCTCTTTCTAGTCATCTTCCTTTTTCTATCAATCATCATTTCTTCATTAAAATTCTGATCATCACCTTTTTGAATGGGTTGTCTGGCTGATTATATGGAATTGAGCATTATTTTTCTTTGGTTAGAGAACCATTAATGCCTTCAAGACATTGAGCCATTCTTCTGTTTCATATAATTTATTCGCTAGATTGGCAAATCTATGTATTGCTCCTCTTTAGGCATCTGCTGGTATCTCATTTCATCCTACTCATTTTCTGTCCACAAGTTAAGGTCCAATATTGTCCTTTCTTACTTCTTTTAATATACTTGGAACTCTGCATCATCCTAAAATACCTTTCAATTACTTTGATATTTTTCCATTGTTTTCATTTAAAGAGTGGAAATCTTCAATGTACTTTTTCCGTACACTCTTCATCTTCTCCATGACAGAACTAGGACTTGGACCAGATTCTTTTCTTTCTAGGCAAATGCTCAGACCATTGAGCTATCTTGCCAGAACATTTATCTATGCTGTTTGAGAGGCTTTGTAGGCAAGGGTGAGTAGTTTGTCTGATCAAGCAGCATTGCACTCAGCCATGACCTCATAGAGGCACTGGCCATACAAAGTGATGGAAGAGGAACCGTCTTTTAAGAATAACACACAAGTAGGGGACCAGAACCAGTGCACCAATTGCATGGAAATTCATGTTGCTAGGAATTTTCCTAGCTTTTTGTGAGATAATAACCTTATCTCTTTCCTTGTTCCTTTATACTAGTCTTTCTTAGATATCTTTTTGTGAGATACATTGCAATTTTAAATGACTCTCATCCTTCTCTAGTTCCTCCATTGTTTGGGACTGCCCCTTCATCCATCCATTACCATTCTTCTTGAGCTGTATTTGTCCTTAGTTTATTCTTCAACTTCCCATACCATAAATAAAATTGACATGCTCAAGCATGACTTCGTGGAATGGACACGACATTTCAGAAGAAAAGGATACTTAGTATCTTCCACAAAAATTTTTTTATTTGCATGACTGGTTTCATCAACGAGATATCTTCTGGTGAAGGAATACTTAACACAAAACCTTAAATAGGGGAAGGAGACAATTACAGGGGTGGGTGGGGAGAAGGGATCAAGGTAGCAGGTAGGAAGAGGAAGGGGGAGACATTAGGGAACACACATGAATTGGTAAGAAAATTCTTATTACTCTCAGAAATTTGTATTACTTTAAGGGCATCTAGGAGGCATCCTTTTTCTTCTTTGATGAGATGAGGTTTGATGAGGTTTGAAGTCACTGATGAGGTTTGAAGTCGCTGATGAGGTTTGAAGTCGCTGATGAGGTTTGAAGTCGCTGATGAGGTTTGAAGTCGCTGATGAGGTTTGAAGTCGCTGATGAGGTTTGAAGTCGCTGATGAGGTTTGAAGTCGCTGATGAGGTTTGAAGTCGCTGATGAGGTTTGAAGTCGCTGATGAGGTTTGAAGTCGCTGATGAGGTTTGAAGTCGCTGATGAGGTTTGAAGTCGCTGATGAGGTTTGAAGTCGCTGATGAGGTTTGAAGTCGCTGATGAGGTTTGAAGTCGCTGATGAGGTTTGAAGTCGCTGATGAGGTTTGAAGTCGCTGATGAGGTTTGAAGTCGCTGATGAGGTTTGAAGTCGCTGATGAGGTTTGAAGTCGCTGATGAGGTTTGAAGTCGCTGATGAGGTTTGAAGTCGCTGATGAGGTTTGAAGTCGCTGATGAGGTTTGAAGTCGCTGATGAGGTTTGAAGTCGCTGATGAGGTTTGAAGTCGCTGATGAGGTTTGAAGTCGCTGATGAGGTTTGAAGTCGCTGATGAGGTTTGAAGTCGCTGATGAGGTTTGAAGTCGCTGATGAGGTTTGAAGTCGCTGATGAGGTTTGAAGTCGCTGATGAGGTTTGAAGTCGCTGATGAGGTTTGAAGTCGCTGATGAGGTTTGAAGTCGCTGATGAGGTTTGAAGTCGCTGATGAGGTTTGAAGTCGCTGATGAGGTTTGAAGTCGCTGATGAGGTTTGAAGTCGCTGATGAGGTTTGAAGTCGCTGATGAGGTTTGAAGTCGCTGATGAGGTTTGAAGTCGCTGATGAGGTTTGAAGTCGCTGATGAGGTTTGAAGTCGCTGATGAGGTTTGAAGTCGCTGATGAGGTTTGAAGTCGCTGATGAGGTTTGAAGTCGCTGATGAGGTTTGAAGTCGCTGATGAGGTTTGAAGTCGCTGATGAGGTTTGAAGTCGCTGATGAGGTTTGAAGTCGCTGATGAGGTTTGAAGTCGCTGATGAGGTTTGAAGTCGCTGATGAGGTTTGAAGTCGCTGATGAGGTTTGAAGTCGCTGATGAGGTTTGAAGTCGCTGATGAGGTTTGAAGTCGCTGATGAGGTTTGAAGTCGCTGATGAGGTTTGAAGTCGCTGATGAGGTTTGAAGTCGCTGATGAGGTTTGAAGTCGCTGATGAGGTTTGAAGTCGCTGATGAGGTTTGAAGTCGCTGATGAGGTTTGAAGTCGCTGATGAGGTTTGAAGTCGCTGATGAGGTTTGAAGTCGCTGATGAGGTTTGAAGTCGCTGATGAGGTTTGAAGTCGCTGATGAGGTTTGAAGTCGCTGATGAGGTTTGAAGTCGCTGATGAGGTTTGAAGTCGCTGATGAGGTTTGAAGTCGCTGATGAGGTTTGAAGTCGCTGATGAGGTTTGAAGTCGCTGATGAGGTTTGAAGTCGCTGATGAGGTTTGAAGTCGCTGATGAGGTTTGAAGTCGCTGATGAGGTTTGAAGTCGCTGATGAGGTTTGAAGTCGCTGATGAGGTTTGAAGTCGCTGATGAGGTTTGAAGTCGCTGATGAGGTTTGAAGTCGCTGATGAGGTTTGAAGTCGCTGATGAGGTTTGAAGTCGCTGATGAGGTTTGAAGTCGCTGATGAGGTTTGAAGNGAAATGTAAGAAATAAATTTTTATTTTTTACATTAATTTTTATTTTTTCGTGCATGTAAGAGTAAAAATTTATGTCAATGAACTTAGAAAAATTTGGTCTGCTTTATGTATGTTTAGATGTGCCTATTGTATGCAGTTGCTGTTATCTAGGAAATAGCATGACAGAATTAAACTTAGCGAAAAAAATTCATTTATGGTTCTTAATATGCATAAAAATGTAGCTATTAATGTTAGCTATTCACCAAAATCTTCTTTAGACATGCCTCAAGAAAGCTTAGATGATCATAGACCATATCTTAGAAAAGATTTGAAATCAAGGGTACATCATTATAAAGGATTAATTAAAAAATTTATTGCCAAAATTTGGATTGGGATATCCTTTGTTATGCTTTGTGCTGTTGGCTTTGGAAGTGGGCGAGTAACAATATGCAGAACTGTATATGTGGCCTTTTTTCTGACATCAACTCTCACAATGCAGGTAACATTATTCTTATTATAATTTAAGATCTTACTTTAAGTTTTATGTTTAGAAAGCAAATCATTGAGAACATTTATGTTTATACTTCTTTGATTTAGAAATTTATTTCTCTCTTTATAATTTTAAGGATTGTGGTAGTAGTAAAATGTATTTGCTGGTTTGATTGAAATGTCAGTTTTTTTCAAAGAATGCAGTATCATGCTCTTGGTGTACCTCAACTTGGTGTACCCAACCTTGCCAAAAGGGTTAAATAAATAAATAAATAATCTCTTAAGTTTTTGATACTTTTATGTTTTTACTATTTGGTCCTTTAAACTATTTGATTGGTTAAAAGTGTTTTTTCAATAAATAGAGTTTGAATGAAATAGAGTAAATTATTTAAACCTAAATCCTTGTTGTATGTTGGTATTAAAGTCATTAAGAAATTTATTGTGAATTTTCAGTTATCATATGCCACTTGGAGAAAGATGATGTTCTGGTTTTGGGTGGTGGTATTTATTTATTCCCTACTTCATATTGTACTTATATCAGCCTATCAGGTTGGTAATGTTCCGTTACTTTTGAAAAGTTATGCTGGAATCCCTATTGAATTGTAAGTATTTTAGTTGTAAAATAGTCTCTCTGTTGGTAACTTATTGATAGATCTAACAAAAATTTGTTGATGTAAAAGTTCAAGGGAAATTTAAAAAATAATATTTTATAATAAGAAATTAATTTGAAAATGTGCTGTGGAGTATTTTCAAAGACTTTTTGTTTAAGCAATAAATTTATTTTATTGAATATATTGACTTATGATGCCTAACTGAATGATTTTCACTATGAATTTCTTGGTCTGCATGTGTGGTATTGTAATTTATGGTGGACTTCAATTATTGTCAACGGACAGTTTATGCTTTATAAAGTCTTCACCATGATAATTCTTTTTCAAGATCATGATTCTTTCTGAGTTCATCCATCACCTGATGTTGAGATTATACAGCGATGCGTGAATAAAACACTGGATACAGAAAACACGTTGTGACTCTTTAATGATCATACAGGAACTGAATACATATACCTACAAGGGTAAAAGCGGAAGTAGTGCAGAAAACAAAAGAACAACAAAATGGCGTACATACACATTTACATTATTAGATGACAACAACATGTCCTAATAATCAACACTCTCCCTTCAACTAATAATGTTCAGAGTAACCACACCCATATTATCACTTCATGCCCAACCCATTCACACAGAACTTATGTTTTGGGCCATGAAGCCCTTTAGTGAAAATATCAGCAATCATCTGCTCAGATGGCACAAACACTAAATTAACATAACCATCAGATATTGCTTCCCTGATAAAATAGTATCTTACATCAATGTGCTTTGTCCTATTGTGAAACACCGGATTACAAGCAATCTTTTGAGCACTCTATCATTACAAATATCAATTGCTCCCACTTCACCAAGAATACCCTTCAGGTAAATAGCCTCCTTTGCAGCATCACTGACACTTTATTTATTCTGCTTCAGTACTGGACAATGCCACCGTTTGCTGTTTCCTATACTCCCACGAGATACAAGAATTTGCGAGTTTGAATACATAACCAGTGTAGCATTTCCTATTCTTCACTTTGCTTGCCCAATCTGCATCAACATACCCAACTAAATTTCTATTACCTTTGGAGAATGCAAGCCCAACATCAATGGTACCTTTTAAATACCTTAATACCCTTTTGGCATGTTCCCAATGTTCATTACCATGATCTATATTGAATTGACTCAGGTAATTAGCAGCATATGCAATGTCTGGCCTTGAACAGACAGAAAGATACAATGGAGATCCATTACCATTATAAATTTCTTTGGTTGCCTCTCCTTCAATGGATATCTCGGCTCTGTCAGTTCTTCCTCATGCGGAAGTCCTTCTTCAATACCTATTGGTGGACAGCCATCTTGACTAACTCCATCAAGACTCTCATCATTTGAAACCTGCTCAGTTAAAGGAATATGAAATCCTGAATCCACAGGCACAACCCTCTCCACACTGGCATTGAACTCATCCTCCAAATGAATAACATCCCTTGCCCTACATATCCTGCTTGGGTTATCAGGATCAAAGAGTCTATACCCCTTCGATGACTCACAGTAGCCAAAGTAACAAAGATAAATCTTTTGCTCTTTGCATCCAATTTTCTTCTTTTTTCATCAGGTATATGGACATATGCTTCACAGCCAAAAACCCTCAAGTGAGACAAATCCACTTTCTTACCTGTCCATTTTTCCTCAGGAACAGTATTTACCAGGGCACTATGAGGAGACCTATTAATCAAATAGACAGCAGTGTTAGCTGCTTCAGCCCACATTCTCTTATTACAACCAGCTTCCTCCATCATGCACCTTACTCTCTCCATTACAGTCCTGTTGACTCTCTCTGCAACACCATTCTGTTTTGGAGCATATGGGATGGTTAGCTGATGCCTAATGCCATGTAACTTGAGAAAATTAGTAAATCTCTGATTTACATACTCTCCCCCATTGTCTGTATGAATACACTTGATTTTCAAGTCAGTCTCATTCTCCACCAAAGCTTTAAACTCTTCAAAGTACATAAAAACCTCATCCTTTCTCTTTATAAAATACACAAAAATTTTACGAGTGCAATCATCCACAAAACTTAACATATACTTGGCCCCACTCCATGAAGGCACCTGAAATGGTCCACACAAATCAGAGTGAACAAGACTAAGTCTTGATGAGGATTTATGACCAGAACTTTTAAATGTGGCCCTACAATGCTTCCCCAATATACATGATTTACAAACATCATCACTCTCATCAACAAAATAAATACCTGACACATTCGTATTTCCATTTTTCTTCATCCTCTATCTTTCCTTTAATCACCTCTTTGTTCATGTCTTCTTTTCAACAGTGACATTTATATTCCCTCTTATCAGTCAAGTCAGTCTCCAATTCTTTGCAGTAGCTCTTTATTCTCAGTTTTCTATAACAAATTAATTGTCTGTATTCTTCCAAACTTTAATTTTCAATTTTTCTAGATACTGAGTACTTAACCCTATTAAAAGTCCATCTCTAGTGAATAAAACACACTCAGGCTTGCCAATAGTATTTTTGTCATTCTTCTTGAGATCACTAAAATTCCCATAGCATCTGTTTTTTTCCTTTTCTGAATCCAAACAATTTCACACCATTTTTGCCTTCCCAAACTATTATTTCTTAATATAACCATTGTTCATACTTTGGAGGTAAAGGAAAGTAAACTCATTGACCCAAAATTGTTAAACTTGCTCTTTTCTTTTTCATTAATGCAGATGGAACACTCTGAAAATCTTTGAGCCAATCCTTTTTGTCATTTTATTCCAAACTAAAAGACATAAAAAGTGTGATGCGAAAAATTGATGGAAGTGTCAGTCTGAAACTTTAAGTCCATACAAAGTGTCTGTTAATATAAGTGTTTTCACCATATATTGTTGCAAATGTTAAAAGTTCACAACAAAACAATGCTTATTTCTATTTATAATTACAATTTGCTTATTTCTAGTTATATACTAAAAATTATTGTTCTGTTGGCTAACTCTGACCTGAAGTCAATAACCTCAATTAGCTACCTCTGCCATTAAATCCGTTGCCATTTAGAAAATCAGGTCTTTGCAAATTAGGTTTTTCAGCCCTCTTGAAAGTAAAATTAAAAGCATGAATTACAGATAGTAAATGAGGAGTTATGAGTTTATCTAATATAGAGCTAGATTCTGAAAGATATCTTTAAAAATTTTGAATTCCTATTAAGATAAAAGCTATTTATTTATATTTAGTGTGCCATAAGCCAAACTCCCTATTACTAGGGTGAAATTAATATGAAGGAAGGGTATAGGAAAAAAGAAAAGGATAGTCACATTTGACATAAAAATACCATATGGTAGTAGTGCCACAGTAAGAACTCAGACTGGAATAAAACTGTTACAAAAAATTCAACTGTTCAAGTCTTTCACCGCTGGTCTCTGGGTCCCCTACATTTCCCTGATCTTTCCAGTTCTTTCTTAACCAGCAATGCTGATTGTGCTCCTAAATCTCTCTAGCCTCACCTGATATTCTTCTTTACTCTCCATTAATGCATTTACAATTACTTTTTTCCCTTGTTCAGAACATTTTCTACATTCTCCTTCATTTAATATTGATTAGCATTTCCTTTGTAATCCATGGTTTTTGAATCTTCTAATTTTAGTTTCATTTAACTTATTTGAATGCTGCCATTTAATTTCAACTATCTGTCACTACTTCTAAATTTTATCTGCATTTGCACAAGCATCTTTCAACTTTTTTCATAAAATTATGCTTTTTCTGCTTCAGAGCCTCCAAATTCTGTATCCCTTCGGCTATAAATGTCTGTTTAATTACCTTTAGTCATGTAGCTGTATTTATTATTTTTAGTACTTGATCAATTGTCTGATATGTTGTATTTTAGTTGTATCTTTGCACTTCAACTAGATCCTGAATCTCTGCTTATATAAAGACTTGTGGCACAACTTGTTAGCTTGGGCCTCAGTTATTCCCTCCACAATTCCCCTTTACATAAACTGACTGCAAGAAGATGAATAATGAATTGGAAATTACTCCACCAAACAATAAATCTTGTGCTAGTTATTACATGACCTCAAATAAGTTAAAATACTTTGTGGTTGTATAGAAAGCAGAAATTCTTCTTTCTCATTCAATATATTAACTGATATAAAATGAAATCTGATATTAAAATATTCTGATCTTAATTAATAGAACAAGGTATTTCATACATTTAAAAAAATTTTAGGCACAATTACATAGGATTGGAAGTTCTTGACACCAGTGGTTTGGCATTGCAGATTTCAACAATAACAATGTTAATGATAGTAATACTACTGCAATTGCATTTTCATAAAGAATTTTTGGTCATGTCAGACATCAGCAGCAGGTAAATTACAAATTTTTTCTTATAAATTTAGATACCTATGATTTTGTATTTATAAAATTTATTAAAATATTATTGACATGAAAATTCTATTTCATACGAGTAAGTTGCTTGCATATTGCAAGCTTTATGGATATAGATTTTTCCAACGCTGGATTCACACAGGTTTCATGTCATTTCAGGAAGTGCCTAAATTTGAATTCACATAACCATTGGGAAGTAGACTATCTAAAATAATCACATAGTCACAAACACTTTTCATATGCTATGTTATGTCTAATTAGCTCTATGGGAAATCATGTGTAAATATCTATTAAAGAGCTGCCCCTTGTAAATTAAATGGATTAAGAAGATATCTTATATAAAGTATGATAATGGGTGGATTAGGTAAGGTATTCATGCACCCCTTGCCATACTCCACAGGCAGCTTGCGACGATTTAAAAATTGAAATCTGTTGAAACTGGCGGCAATTCCTTGATAGGTTCTAGGATTGAAACTATGGCCACTAGGGGAATTGTTTTTACTGCATGTGGTAGAAAACCATATCTATGATATCTACCCAGCTATCACAGACCTGCTTGTTTACCCAAAATTTATGTAAGCATTACATAAAATACAGGGAAACAACGGTTGTTTTACCATTTTTTCATTTGTATTTGTCCATTTAACCTGAAGCCTATCTAGTTTTGACAATAATATAGGGTCAGTGAAGTGTTGAACCTCTACTTAATTCTTAATTTTGAACTGTTGAAAATCCATGCAATGTATAACATCACAAAAAGTACTATTTTTGGGCCTTATAGGATCAAACCCAAGGTACCCATGAATAATGTTTCATTAATTCTCTTGTGTGATAGCTAGTGTTTTCAAGTAGAACTTTCATTGTGTCAGTGAAGATTTTTGTTTAGCGGAAAATGCTGAAAACAAATTATTGAAAACTCACAAGATGTATAAAATCATAAAAAGTACCTTATTTGGGGACTGCTAGCATCGAACCCATGATACTCAAGAGTAATGTCTCATTTATTCCCTAGTGTCATGATTGGGTTCTTTACAGAAAAAATTGCCGGGTTAGTGGTTCTTTTCTTTTAGCCTCAGAAAGTGTGTCTATATTAATGGCAAATGCAAAATGAAATTTTAGAAAATCAGTGCAATGTACAAATGTGATAAGTACTCTTTTTGGGGGCTTGTAGGATTGAACCCATACTACCTAGAAGAGAAATCCATTTATTCTCCAGTATGATGTTTGGGATCTTCGTACTAAAAAATCGCTGGGCCTGTGATGCTTTTCATTTGGTGGAAAATGACAAAAAAATCTTCATGCAAAAAATTAATTAACTATCACTCTTGTTTCAAGGAAACAAAAATTATCAAAGTTTCCCAAAAATTTCTTATAGAGGAATAATTAATGTGCCCTGGCATTGAACCAAGGATCAATTTATAGGTTGTTAAGCTCAAATATGACGTATATACACGAATACTATTCATGTACCAAATTTTAGCTATTTTGCTTTTCTATAAGTGCCCCAAAAAAAAAAATTTAAAAAGCTGTCCCTTGCAAATCTTATGGGCAAAATTTTATGTGTCCTAGGGTCAAACCTATGACCTGTAGGGCAAACGTCTTTACAATGTGCTATAGAAATCCATATCTTCTAATTTTATCATGAATTTCAACCATCTATCTTAACAGAAAATGCCCTAAACGAATTTTTGGAAAATCTGCACAATGTATTTAAATTGGAAAAGTAACTTTTTTATTATTATTTTCCAGGTCTGAGTTCTTTAGTTCTTGTTGTTTTTTCATCATTTGCCTGGTTCTGTCACTGAACTTCCCAATTCATTCTGTATTACTTACTTTGTGTTTCCTGATTGAGACCAACTTTTTGCTCTCCATTCTGATGTTATCTTCATTCTGCAGCTGACAATCCTTTGGTCACTTTCTGTGCTGAAGTTGTTCAAAACTTCACAATTAGTTACTGTGTAGTGATGATAATCTCGGCTCTGCCCTTTACACTTACACTGCCCTTTACTTATCCTGACTAACACTTGGTTTAACTATTGACCCAGCAATTAAACAGGGGTCGTTTGTGAAGGATGGTCAGCAGGAATCCTGCTGGGGACAAAGACCCAGCCCACAGCGCGCTGCAGTTCCTTCGTTATGAAAGTATACATAGAACAGTAAACACCTTTCATGAACAACCTTTTCCCTTATTAAGTGCAATAACAACAGCTTGATTATCTGATTGAACAATAATTTTACGATTCTTAGAAACATGTTTGTTCTTGATTAACAAGTAAGAGCCTAACAGGGTCATGAAACCTTCAGCTTTGTAAATGGAAAGCTTTTGGGGAGTGTGGAAAAGAAATTTTTGAAAATCTATGTTATGCATTCTTAGGGGGAAAGTACCTTTTTCAGGACCTTCTTGGATTGAACCCATGATTAATTTCTCCTTTTTCCTCAAGTGTCATGGCTGGAGCCTATATGACAAAAAAAATCACTTGCACAATGATGTTATGGCAATAAAACACTAAGAAATATTACTTTTTATGAATTTTTTTTTCTGGAATTAGAGCACTATATTTTTTATAAGGAATTTAATGTTTTTATGATTGAATGAAACTTTTCAGAAGTATGAAATCAGAAGCCCCTCCTAAGGATGAAGTTGGACTCAGTGGTGGTTTAATCAAAGAACTAAAATTAAAGATGTTTAGTATAAAGAAGAGTGAGTCACGAAAGGATGTCACCAATGAGTCAATTAATTTCTACCTCAAGGGCCTGAAGAGTAATCACATATTTTAAATTATGCAACTCACTTATTTTATAATGAAAAATCAAGCAAGAGACTACTTAATCAATATTTTATTTGTTTAAATGAAATTTTAACTCATAATTTCTATAAAATGTTAAAGTATATCTAAAGTGTTAAATTTATCTCTAAATTGTATTGGGATAACAGCTATCGCCTCATAGGTAATCTTAGTATGTGATAGAGGTGGTTTTTTAAACTTCAAAACAAAATAATGATTTATTTATTTATTTTTATTTCTACAAGTTCTCCAAATAGCAACATACAAGATTTAACTCAGGGAAGTCTCATAACTAAGTTGTATTTATGTATCTTAAAAGGGCAAGTCAACATAGAACTCTTAAGTATTTTTTCAATATATTCCATCTAGGTTGATTATCTGCTTTGTAATATTACCTATCATTCTTACCTCCAATCCTAAAGTGCTCAAAGATTTTTGAGCTCTTTCAAATGGAAGCATTTAATTGTTGCAATAGCCACTCTTGCTTTGCTGAGTGCATCCTTTCATTAAAGAGAAAATACATAGTTTCATCTTGTGGCTTTCTTGAGCCACCTAAGCATGCTTTCGTTGTTGAGTTTAGATGTGAATATTGGGTGTAAGAGTTACTCAAAGTGCAGTTCTTGAATACTCTCTTATGTTAGATGGAAAATTTTTATCTGGAGAGTAACATGATACTTTATCACCCCTATGAAAAGCAATCCAAATTTCTTTCATCTACCATACTTTCTGGCTTATATGTTGCTCTTAATTATTGGTTACTTCACAAAATTAAGATTTTTAAGGAAAAATCAACAAATAAATCACACCTAGCTTGTACTAATATAATATGATATGATGTCATATATTATATCATATTATATTAGTATTACTAATATAATATGATATAATATAATACTTGCTAATAGAATATTAACACACCTATGCATACAGCTGTTTTTACCTCATATTGACTACATTTAACTAATGATCACATACAAACTTATCTCTATTCCACATTACTTTCCTGTCTATGCACTAAAGTTGGAAATTTAATAGTGGCGACATTGTAACACCATGAAACAATCAGTAACTCTCTGTTTTGCCACAAGTCAGTTGGACAGTTGGACCTAATCTACCTGCTAGTAAGTAGATTACCCCATACAGCACTACATGTACTGTGCTGTCAAAATGTTCTTGATGTGGGAAATGTGGGTCAGGACTAAAATTGAATGTGCCCACAGATATATTGCAGGACAGTATCATGAAGGTCTGTCTGCATGAGGCATGTAAGAAATCTGGATTACCTTGCAGAACAGTGGTAAGGTGTGTGCATGCATTCAACGCAGGATGCCAAAGTGTGGCAAACATGACTTAACTGAGTTGCCCTAGTGTTAGTGAAGAAGATAGGCTGTTGGTGTATTGCAAGCAACAAATCAAAACCAGAAGATTTGTTTGCTCTAGAGACAGGAATGTCAGTGCTTAGTGATCTAAAGGAACGTCTGGCCATGAGAAAAATTTCATCCCGATGAGTTCTGTCTCACTTTGTCATAGTGACATTGGGGTTTGCATTAAAATAAGAACACCTGATAAAATGAAAAGCTTTTAATTACCAGTTATCGATGGCTTGATTTGCAGTGATTGCAGCCGGGGTCAGTGAAGTGACTCCTCCGTGGGCAAAGTGGGGACTTCTTAGTTGCACTGGGGTCCAGGGTAAGTGAAGTGACTCCTTGGATGCTGGTCCTAACATGGTGTCACAGTTTAGTGGAGTTTCTTGATGCACAGGTCAGTATAGTGACACCATGACACTCAGGATTGAAGTCCACATTTGCCAAAAAATTCTGCTTCTGAAAAAGTAGTCATGGTTTAGGGATGTAGGTGCCTTTTTTTTCTCTGAGGTGGTAGGCTGAGAGGTGCAGCTTCCCAGAGTTTGTGTCCTTGCAACTTTCAACTTTCTCCTGGGAATTGAACATTTCCTCTTTTAGTACCTCTAAGTGCTTCATCAGCACCCTTGGTATCCCCTGGCTTCCTCCTGCAATAGCACCTTGCCGCCTTTCAGCATGTCCTTAGACTGCTGGTGTGGGAGGGGACTTTTGGGTCCAGGGGCTCTCTGTGGTCTCTTGGGTGAAGGTTATCCTCTGGCCCAATTTTTGTAGGAGTTCATAGTAAGAAGTTGACTTATGACAGCTTAATGGACATATAAAAATGGCTGTAATACAACAGTGCATGAACCCACTTGTAGCACTGCGGGAATGTAGTGAGTGAAGGAACAATTCTTGGCATCCAAAACATCATTGTATATTGCTGATGCAGGTATTGTACAACCTTGCAAACAATGGGTATTACACAATGCTGGGGACAACATTAAGGACTATAAAATTTTCACATTGGTATCTGTTTTGTATCACTTGTAAATTAATTGTTGCTACTATTAAATTTCCAACCCTTTTTTCTCTTCGTCTACTCTTTCCTTTGTAGAATAAATTCTGTCCAAGTTCACAAAAACATCAACCATTCAATATTTTCATTTTTTTCCTTTAGTTTAGTGTATTTGCCCATTCTGTTGAACTCAGCTTGTCTTTGTTTGGGCAATTAAAATTCTCTTTAACTACATTCGTAATAACTAAAAATTGGCAAATCATTTGAATATTTTTGGTAAATACCTTACCTCTACTCAACCAAGTTACTACTAACTAACTATGCTGGTATAGAATAAATCTCTAATTTTAGTGATATTTCTGTAGAAAAGCATACACTTCAAACACTGGCTAAATTTCAAGATCTTTTAGCATCCTTGGCAAAATTTTGTAATTGTATTTTTCATCTTTTAACAATTATGAAATTGATAATATTATGATTAATGATTATTTCCTCACAGAAATATCTCATGCTGCATTCCTCATATTGTTGTCAAGTTTGCAAATTTTTTTAAAGATAACAATGAAACTGTTGTGGAAATTTCTTGAATTGCATATGGCAAAAATCATTTTAGTATCAATCATCCTACTGGCTGTCTGTGATGTAAGTTGAAAGGTTCTAATGTTGGTGATGAGATTTTTTCATTTCATATTTAATCTTAATTGCCCAATCATTGCTTTTGCAGGTATGTTTTATTCATACTGCTTTTATAGCTTTTGCAATTATTGCTGTAATTTGTGGAAAAACAATACAAATCACTATCATCCACATTTGCTCTGCTCTTTCATCCCTGCTTCTATTGTCTAGGATGATCTATCAGATAGGATACTTTAAACATGAACAGTGGGAAACAGATTGCTCAGTAAGTTTTTATGTATAATGTATTTTACATAACTGGTTTGTTGAAAAAGAATACATTATCTTTAAAAATTTTCATACAGTTTAATCAATAGATATTCATGTACGTAAACTAAAAACTCAAATTCTTTATTATTTTAGATTTTAAATTGCAGTATCTGTATTTGTGGTAATAGAAATTTCATAGGGCATTATGGCTTTATTTTACCAAATTGTAACTTTAGGCCCAGACCATATCAGAGAGTTTACAAGGCCTCGACTCTGAATCTATCTAAGAAGGGACTTTAATAATTGATTTCCATCTCCTTGTATGTACGTTTTATTACAGAAATTCATGACTATGTGACTGAACACAGGAAAATATGTGAAAATGCAGTACAGTGAAAGGCTTAAAATGCCATTTACTTTGCATTTGAAATTTTAACTCTAATGCTTACCTATGTAATTTTCTGCTATTGACACTTGATCTGAATTTTAGAAAATTTTGAACGCATGAAAACAGTTGTATCTACCTTTCCTCAGGGCCTAGGAATTTTTGAAGAAGTAGTAGAATCTACTGATTCAGCCTCAACTTTGTGGTAGTTCTCTATTATAAAGAATAAAGATTATTGTGATAATGGCAGGAGTGTTCTTTTCCTTATTCTTTATAAAGAAGAACTAGAGGGTTTAAAAAATTGCTGTAGGGGAAGTAGATATGGTGATGGATTCATTTTCAAAAAATAATTTGATTCAGAATTAGGTATATATTTTACAGATATAGCTCTAATATGGCTGGAGATAATCAAAACAAATGAGAAGAAGTGGTGTTGAAAGAAAGTTAATTTCATGTTTAGCATTTCCTCTTCTAGATGCTCTGANGTAGAGTTTTGATTAAAAGTTGTATATCATCAGCGAAGCACGAGATTTTCATCATGAATGACATATTGGCCATGTGTGCAACAAAAGATTCTTTAACTGCAACAACATTTAGTTTTGCTAAGCCCCATGCTGCATAGGGGGCTATAAACTCCCCCAGACCATAGAAAACAATCTAATTTTTTATCTTCTGGAAAATTTGTAAAGTGCTTGAAACAATATTCTTCCATTTAATTCCTTCCAAATCAAAGAGCCTAAGCTGGTTATTTTGAATGGCAGGTCACTGAAAGAATATGTACTAGGTCATATTCAACATTTTTTTAGCATTAAGGGAAAAGGAGATGAGAAACTCCAGAAATTATCATTTCCTCAGACTTGGACTTCATTGATCTATTCTCATTTGATTTATCAGCTGCCTTATTTGTCCATTTAACCTGCTGCCTATCTAGATTTGACAATAATATAGGGTCAGTGAAGTGTTGGGCCTCTACCTAATTATTAATTTTGAACTGATTGTAGCATTAAAATATATTTAAACTTGAATGGGGAAAACTTAGATTAGCAATTTTAGAACCTACAATTGTTAAAGCTAGTTGTAGTAAATTGCTTGATACCCAGCTATCTACCATCTGAAATTGTGAGATATATATAAAACTGTTAACTCTTTTTACCATTCTGTTAGTTCTAAATTACATCTTAAACCTAATGAAAGTCTTTAACCTATGTAGATAACCATGTCCATTCCTTATCAATAGGCTCCTTATGTTACCCAATATTAACTAAATTCTACTTGTATGAAATTATTTTTCTACATTGGACTCTAGTAGACTCTCTTTCCCTCTATTATCTTTTGTTGTGTCTTTTGATCAAGTATCATAGTTATATCTGCAATTAGTTAAATTTGTCTAAACTCTTTGTTTGGATGAAGTATTGTCTTTAAAAGTTGAAAACAATGATCACCTTAAATATTTGTGTGTTTGTATAACATTTAAACTAATTGATCGCTCATGTTACTTTGATTACATGAAAATTTTAAATAATGTAAGTTGATGGAAGAAGATGCAAAAATTATTTTTGATGAATTTTAACATGTTCACTGCAGATCACTCCACAGTTGGAGTACTAAATGCATTGGAAATGGAGGTATCCACAGTAAATGTGTTAAATATCCCACCTCAA
>KZ308268.1:85879-96106 GCA_000376725.2 Ladona fulva
TAGCTTACATATTCTGTCAGATACACTTTCTATTTTCTCCACATTATTTTTCCATTTCTTGTTAATCAAGAAGCCAACTCCTCCAAGTCTTCCATCCTTTGTTCCCCTGTAATAGAAAATATGGTCTTCCTTGAGTGTAACCAGTTCTTCTGATTTTCTTCTTACTTCACTGAGTCCGATGACATCCCACTTTATCTTCTCTGCTTCATTGAGCAGTTCCAGGAGTTGGTCTTCGCTCTTCAAGCTGCGGCAGTTATAGGTTGCGAAGTGTAGGGGGTTATCTGCAAAAACACAGTGAGAAATAAAAGTTTAAATTAATAAACAAAAAACAGAAAAAATTGCATAAAAAGCAAATATATATCTTTTTAAAAGTTGAACATTGAAATCAGATGCCAATGTGGTTTGCCAAGTATCACCCAAGTATCTGTCCCATCGGTGATGATCGGTGTCATTAGTTGATACTGAGCAGAGCCTGAAATGAAATTGGTGAGAAAGAGTAGATGGCATTGAACAAATGAACACTTTTATTGGACAAATTCACTAAAAGTGTTTGACTGATAACTAGCTTGTAATCGAAATCGACTCGATGATGAGTTAGGTGTGAGAACAATGTCTGCATAGAGAAAATAATGTCCAAGTATAACTTAGCTTGTTTTCGATAGTTTGTGGCTAAGGAGTACATCATTTACAACCTTTTTGAAGAAAGAAAATGATAAAGTATCAATTTTGGTATTAGGTAGTTGATTCCAATACTTTGTACCGAGCACCATGAATGATTTAGAGTATGCTTCAGTTCTGTGTTTGGGAATTAAGAGCTTTCTGGATGGTTGAGTTCCTAGTGTATGACCATGGTTTAAAAATTGAAAGCAAGACATGAGATAGTCTGGGCAACAATGATTCAGAGTTTTATGTGCAAGAATTAGGGGGGTTTAGTTTGCATCTAGTTTTAGGCCAAAGCCATTTAAGTTCTCTCAGAAGTGTGGTCACATGATCATACCTTTAGGCATTGATGATAAATTTTACAGATTGATCGAAGGCTCGGTCTAACTTAGACGAGGTTGTGGTAGGTAATTAATTTAATATGACATCACAATAGTCAAAAATAGAGAGGTTAAGGGATTGGACAAGAGTTTTCTTCAATTGGATAGGTAATTTATGTTTCAGTCTTTTCGTACTATGAAGTGCTGAATAAGTTTTCTTGCAGACAGATGCTAAATGAGTGGAATAGTTGAGAGACTGACCCAACCAGATACTGAGATTCTTAACGGATGAGCTATACTCTATTTCCTTGTCATAGATTTTTATTCTTGGTACATTTAAGTGGTTAATTTTTTGCAGGGTTCTATGAGTTCTTACAGATTATAGCTTGGGACTAGTTGGATTGATTTCAAGAGCTAAAGATTTTAGCCATGCACTTATCCTAGAAATATCATCATTTATATTATCAATTGCTTTGAGTTTTAGTTAGGTTGATTTCAAGAGCCAAAGATTTTAGCCATGCACTTGTCCTAGAGATATCATGATTTATATTACCAACTGCCTTGAGATAGATTTGTGGCTTGGTGGAGAGCTATATTTGCTAATCATCTACATCTAAATGGTAAGATGAGTGTCTTAGTTGCGAAGATGAGTTTTGAATATATAGGATGAATAATAAAGGCCCAAGAACAGATCCTTGAGGAACCCCATGGCAATTAATTTTAATGGAGGAAAAAGTTCCGTTGGTGAGACACCTCTGTGACTTCCCAGCAAGGTAGGAGGAAAACCAAGAGAGAGTGGATGAGGAGAAATTAAATACTCTCATCTTTGCTAAAAGTATGTCTATATCAACTAAGGCAAAGGCTTTCCTGGGGTCTATTAGGACTAGAAAGGTGATTTTTTTATTGTCCACAGCAAATTTGATGTCATCTGTGACTTTAGTTATTGCAGTAGAAGTACTATGATGACATCTAAAAGCTGATTGAAAAGGATCAAAGAGATTATTTGTTGTTAAAAACTGTGAATTTTGTTGATGCACTTAAAGTATGAGACCTTTAGATAACAAACATAGAATACTGATCGGCAAAAAATCATTTATAATGGATGGAGAATGGAAATTTGGTATAGGATGTATCACCGAAAATTTCCATTGTTTTGGGAAGATGCCATGAGTGAGGGAGAAATTATATATGTGTGTAATGTAAGGAAGAAATACAGGAAGAATCTTATGAATAACTGTGATAGAGATATTAATGATACCGGTATCTGTGGATTTTATAGATAGCAGGGACCTTTTCACTTCATTGCAAACAATTGCAAGTTTAAACACAAATTTTGTGAGAATGGCTTGATTCATGAGTGTGTGTAATGAATCATTTTTATCTTGAAATGTGATTTGTGTGAAATTGTTTATAAAGTAGATTCAGACTTTCAGAAGTTATATTTAGGGGAAAAGAGGAAGACTTTTTTTCCTATTTCAATTTATATAATCCATTCCATAAAGCGGTCCCATTGGAACATTTCAATAGTTCATTAGCAAATTTGACTTTGGCTGCTTGAATTTTTCTTGACTCTATTATGAAGAATTTTCAATCTGTCATAATCTGTTATTAATTTGAATTTTTTATTATATGTGAAGACTAAGTCTCTTTCTGGCATTATAAGATAAGACATAAGATCTCAGTCAGAACTACCCATGCAAAATTAGTGAAATGAACATAAATGCACTTGACTGCTGAATATCTTGGAATCACTGTTATGAATAACTTAAACTGGAGCACATATATCCAAAAAGTCTTCAGTAATACAACTAAAGAACTTAGTTTTATAAAGCTCATTGTTGGTAGATGTGATAAAAAAAGTTAGAGAGCAACGTTATTTCACTGTGGTCAGGCTCCACTTGGAATATGTGGTCATCCAGCAGATGAAACATGTATGTACCCATGAACTCAGGAAAGTTTAGTGCAAGGAGATGCAATTTGTTTAAAATTGCTACAATAAAAAAAGCAAGTGTTACAAAAATGCACTCAGACACAGGTTAGGAATTCTTGAAAGAAAGGAGATTAAAAACTAGGCAACAATTGCTTGATAAATTTGAGAAAGTACATTTTCAGAAGACATAATTAGTACTATGCAACCTACTGTAGCCGATCCTAGAATAAACGTAAAATAAGAGAAATAGATGCAAGGATAGATCATTTTAGGGACTCATTCTTTCAGCAAATGGTTCTCGACAACAATAAGCTAAAGAGGTGACTTGAGTGCTTGATGTTTACACCCTTGTCAGACACCAAAAGGTGGCTACCACTATGGCTATGCACCACCCAGGGCAACTAGACTTACACCTCTCTTTCGTGTTTCTACATTTAGATTGTCCTTTGGACAACATTCCCTACTTAATTGACTTCCTAACCCTCTGAGCTCCTTACCTTCACAGAGTATTTCAGATTGTCTCATACCTCAATTTTGATGTTTGCATCAACATTCGTGTTAATAATCTATCTGTTAGAAATAGGTTTGTATTAACCCATTCTTAAAAATATTCTTTTTGATTTGTTGCTAGTTTCCCATTGTTCATGCATATCTACTGTGAATTTGTTATTATTTTGTTCTTTCTAATTCACCGAAACATTACAGCATTATTTTATCTGAATCTGTTGTATCAATGAATAGAATGCAAAAGTTAATCAATTGCTTGTATGAGATCCATTAAAAATGAGTTAATTCTTAAATTGAAATTAGAAAAGATCCTGGAACAATTAGTGGAAGGTGAATGGGAGTGCAAACTATTCGGTCCAAAGGATGATAGTTGGTGGTAAAAATATATGGTTGATTGAAAAATGTGGAAAGAAATCCATTTTAAGGGAGGCAGTGTCTTCTAAAAGAGTGACAAGAATTAAGAAAGAAATGTTAACAATAAATAGTTAAGAAAGAATAAATATTGCTAGTTATTTTTTTAGTAAACTCTTTTGCAATGTCTATAGAACAATTTATGTTCATGTAGTAACTGATATTGCTGGCAGTATATGTATTGATTGCTTCTGTATAGTTGATTGTCATTTATTTGTATTTACAGATCTGTCTCATAACTACAGCCATTGTAATTGGCGTACACATGGATGCCTATTCAATTGTTTACTCCATTTGGATGTGCTTCCTAGTGTGCCTCAGCTGTCGTATTGGGAGGGATCCTAAGGATCCGAGAGATACCAAATGGAGAGGAGGAAGGAATGCTATGGCTAGAGTATGGATTTACTTTCTTTTCACTACAGCTGTTCTTCTATTTTTACAATACCTTTTAGCTGTGGGATTCCCTCCTATTATGTGCATAGGTAAGAAAGTAATGTGTAATTATTATCTCTTATAGATCTCCAAATAATATTGAAATTTTATATGTGCATTAAAACTCAATTTATGACTTTTAAAGTATTATTTTGTTAGTTTTACTCATTAACATTTTTTGTGAATTTTTTCATTTACTAATGAAGTTTTCCTGAGTAATGAATTCATAATCCATTCACTGTGGTCTCTGCTACTTGACAGATTAGTGTGACTCCTAGGGATGGGTACCACCACTTAGTGAGCCAAGGAAACTGGTAGTAATTGATCTATAGCAGTCTCACTTTATCTAGCAATGCTATCATGTCTAATCTCACCATAATACTACTAGGTCTGTTTCATATCATAATTGACTTCTTATCTCAGGCTTATTTTCCAAAAAATCCATCTTGCTACAGTATATTAAAAAGGCTTTTTCTGGGGTAAGTTCATCATTATTAGCTCCAGTGAATGGGCTAATGAGTTCTTTCCATTTAGAATCATTTATCTTTCATATCTTCATCTTTAAAACATTGACTTTCTATGCAAGACTTAACCCTTTTAGTACCAGACTCTTTTACTTGGTATATGTGAAGAATGCCAGGGCTTTTTTCACAAATTTGTATGTTTGTGCTGAAATATTTATATAATGTCTAATATGAATGTGATGAGGCAAATTTTTTTATTTACACTATAAACACTTGCAGAATGAATAAAACAATTTATTAATTTTGTTTTCTCATTTGTACAATTTATGGAAAAAGTTATAATAAGAATGATTTTTAAAAATGTGAATTTAGATTAGAAAATATGTTTTTGCAAATTTTTACTATTAGTAGTTTATACTAATAATTATTAGCTCTTAAACAAATTTTCATGCTTGTGCAATAATGTTTTTAGTTTTACTTTCATTAGTTAAGGTAAATCTACTGAAATTGGTACTCTGCCTGTCCCAAGGTACTCATGGGCATTTATATTCGGGAAAACAGGATCCACGATGACCTTTCTTGTTCTTTTTACATATTGGATGGTTCCTTTACTTCCCCTTCCCTGTTTTTCATCATTGGCTGCGCTCTTCTGCGCATTCTTAGTGGCTTGTCTTGTCTCACTAGTTCCTCTGATTTCTCATCTTTGTCATTTTTCTCTAGGAGCCGCTAATTTCCAAGATCTTCTGTAATACTAGTTGTATAAGTCATAGTTTTTTTTCAGAGGGGAAAGAACTTCCCTGAAAATACAATTTTTTATCAGTGAGATAGAAAAATTTCAGGATGAGCTGGAAATGGTTTCTCACTGAAACATTTCATGGAACCACAGAAGACACTGGGATTTGTGAGAAAACTAGTTTGAAGCTATTGTAGGTCTCCTATTTAGATCCATATTTACTATGCAGGCAATGGAGCCCTTCAGTTATATTTGTCCATTTTTGTGAAAATGATTTGAAGGCTAGATCTGAACATTATTTAAGACATCTCTTTGCATAAGCATTTGTTTTTCACCAATGTATTTAAAAGAGTATTGAGTAAAAAATAAAATTAACTAATGGGAGCTGCAGTATGAGGGGATGTATGCTTTGGTCCTGGTAGCTCTTGATACAGAGTTGGATTTATGTGTGTTATCATTGTTCACAAATACTCCTCCTAAACATCTTCCCAAGACTTGGCTAGAACTTCTCTATCAAAAATCGTCAGACATAGTACACTCATACGAAAATACTGTTGATTTTCATGACAAAGTAAGTCCACTAAGAGGGATAATAGTCTTCATTGCCTGATGGACTAATATCATCATCATCCTTGTCTGATGAAAACTCGCTGTCAGTCAGACAATTCAAGTAGCACACTTTCATTGTTTTAATCTTTTGAATTATTCACCATTATTGATTGCAAGATCATTAATAATATCCTAGAGATAAAGGTTATTCATAGAATAAGTTTTACATATTCCAAAATGCAGAAAAATGTTATGATGAACTATTTTGTGAAAATTCATGAAATTCATGGAACTACGCAAAAATAATTTTGAAAGAAAAATTAATTACTTTACCTTTTATTACCGGCAATGATTTAAATCCTTTACAAAATAATATAAACCAAAGAGAAACTATTAAAAAAGAGAATTCACTTGTTGTGGTCCTTCCAAAGCAATAGCAAATTAGCTATTGTGGAGAAGAGAGCCAATGATGCTGTGTGGATGAAATGCTTCATGTCCATTGAGATGAACAAGCATGAGGGATTTTTAACAAATGTTTAGAATAGCCATGAGTAGAGGGTCATAATTTAAACTTAATTTTAGTACAAAGTGGGATTAGAGTTTGGCAGCTTACGTTGGAACTAAGCACTCAGCAATGCACCAACACCAGATAAGCTATAGTGGAAAAAACATCCAATGTTCATCCAGTTAAAAAACCCAACAAATATTGCATTTTCATTAAAAGTTTTCATCAATAGTGATGAAGCATGACAGATACTGGAAAAGTGCTTAAAAAAGCTATGTTAGGAGGAGGGGAGAGAGGGCTGAAGTGCAAAAACAGCCAGCTGATTGATCAGCTCATGCCATTTTTCACACATACTACTAGGGCTGATAGATCAGTCTTTTGGTACTGTATGGGTTAATATAACAAATTGGGAAAATGAAACTTTGTTTCCTTTTCCATATTCATGAATAGTTAAGTGAATTAGTGAGAAAATAGGGGGAAGATGTTTCGAGGGAAGAGAACATGAAAATTTCTTGAAAACGTGAAATATTCATGAGTATAAATGTTATTTTGTTTATAATAAAAATCAAAACATGTTTGATAATAAGCAATTGGAATGAAAGTAATGTTTAGAGACTAATAATATCTGTACCACATGAATATCATGAAATATTAACATGCCTTAACTAAATAAAGTCATTCTTGGATTAGAAACGTATAAAGTGGGGTTATTGATTTTATTAAAGTGTTTTACTTAATTAAATTGATCCTATTATAGGCTTCCCATGGTATCAGAATGAACGAATGAAAAGACTGTATGAATGGCTGCCACTTCCTGATCGAACTAACTCCATCAGTATGTGCCATTTAGTATGTAAGTATTCATTAATATGGATATGTAATATAGTTTTTGTATGGAATATAGTAGTACATTACTGAAGTGATTTGATAGGTGAGGCTATGGCTAAAATGATTCTTTATCAACTCTGCTTGAACTTTCATTTTTAGATGATTTTATTCTTCTACTACTCGTATTTAATCAGAAAAAAGTTTTTCAAATGGAAAGAGTGCCTGATTATAAATACCCTGGTGGTTGTAATAGGGATATATTTTTTGATCATCTTGAAAATAATCCTGTGCAGGATTTTACCTCCTGTGTTGCGTAAGTAATCTGAATTTTATGGAATTTTCTTAGGCATAGTATAATTTGTAAGGAAAAGGGTTTAGGTGACTTGGCACGATGAGGTGTGCACCTAGTTTCTCCTTGGGAATAGTATAATTTATTTGACAAAGTTCTATTTCATTGAAAATTATTGTATCATTATACTGCCTTAGCTATCAAGTGCTTGAAGTCTTTGATTGAGACTATGGAAAATTTATTCATGGCTTACAAACTTATAAAAATTTCAGGTCTTGGCTTGATGTTGTGAAGAGGGTGATATTTTTTTCATCCTTTTGGACTTCGCTGGTGTTTGTATTTTTGGCTGGAACAAATGAAGTGAATATCTTTTCTCTTGGTTATCTTACTGGATGTTTTATTTTTCTTTGGCAGGGAAATGATTTCTTTCTCCGTCCCATTACCATTATCTTCAAATGGTAAGTTTACATGTCACGTTTTACATCCACTTAATTATATTTTACAGGATTAATTTGATTTTAATTGCCGGTGCAAGTATTCTATTATAGTTAACTTAATATTCACTACATTTTTGTGGCTCAGTCATGAAAAATACCTCCTTGACTTAACTTAAATGTTGCAGTTTCCCATAACCTTCACAGGCTATCTTGCAGAGCTCAGTCAGTACCCATAAGGAATTTAATAGAACTGTTAATTTTATATGCTTTTCATCAGGTGGAACAAACTGATTGGTTACAACATTTTGGTGATTTTATCCAGAAGTCTTATCCAAATACTGGGATGTGTATTCACTCCTGATCTTCCAACTTTATCTTGTGGGATAATTCAGCTTCTTGGAGTAACATGTTCAAAAAGATTCAGATATCAAACATCAGGTATGAATTTCCACTATAAGTAAGTAAAATTTTCTTCAGAATAATACGAATATCAGTTAATGCTGAGAGCTCTTGATTATGTATGTACTATCGTGAATTTTAAATTTATTTCAAATATCCAAGAGGTGTTCTTGTTTATAGAAGTATAAATGGAAATCATAGTACAGATCACATAAATTACAAAATCATTAGTAAAATGAAGTACTCAATAAGTTTTCACCCTCCTGTTTCATTTTATGCATGAACATGAATATTTGCTATTTACACAAAATTACAAAAACTCTTTTAATTACATTACATTTATAGAATTACTGGATAAAGTATTATCAGTGGAGTAGCATTCATTGAATGTATTTCAACATTGTTTTATTTGATAATGCTTTGGTAAAAGTAGTAAAATGTGTATATTGGGTTCAGAAGGTTGTGATGTCCCTCAAACTAGTTCCAATCTTGCTTGGGATGTAACATGCCTTGCTTTTCTCTTGCTGCAACGGCGGATATTTGGAAGTCACTATTTCCTTCATGTCATCCAGGAAACAAAGGTTCAAGCATTACTTGCATCCAGGTGAGATAGTCTAATCCTATTTCTATCATGGACTTAATAGTTGCCATTGCTTTGAAAACTATTTAATTAGTTGAATCATAGAATTTACTAAGCGTAAGAGTTATTTTACTACAGTATACAATAAGTAGCACTCAAGGAATTGCCAAAATAAAGTTCTTAAGTCTTCCTTATGAAGTAAGTGTAAGCTATGAAGTCTTTTCAGAATGAAGATTTGTATCTACATCTACATCTATATAAGTACCCTGCAAGCCGCCTTCCAGCATGTGGCAGGGGGTGTAAACACCAAGAGTAGAATTACTTCTTTAATTTTTTATTATCGCATATCGTTCGCGGAAAAAAAGAATCTCTAAAACAACTTGTCCTCGCATCTATTTCTCTTATTTTGCACTCACNGATAGAGAAAATAAAATACAGATACATAGATCCTGCTTTCCCATTATGTAGCTTCTTTTTTTATTGTTTTTTGGTTTATTTACTGTGTACAGCAACTTTATGCACTTATCATCTGTATGATTATTAAGTGGTGTAAAAAAATCATTCAATTTTGTTAAAATTATCTAATATGCCTAAGTAAGAGATTGCTTTGATCACAAGAATGGTTAAATCATTTAACATGTTCCCTATGCTATTGTTTTATTGATCTTTGTATAATTTATTCTGTCCTGTGAAAATTTTTCTGTTTTATTCAAAAGATGAAATTACCATTGTAATTAAACTTCTCTTTTTCTTAACATTTACCCTTCCTATATATTTCCATTGCTTTCTTTGCCCATTGGTCAGTGTTGTATCTACACTGTTACATCTACATATCTACATATCTACTTATGTAGATATGTAGATGTATAGCCAAAATTACCTCAGGCATACCTCAAGGCAGCATAACTGGACCTCTTACATATATATATATTCATTCAGTATTTAGGGGTAACATGGCAACAAGAGGCTCAGAATAGAGAGAATTGGAAAGTGCTTGGAGAGGCCTACATCCGACGTCGGATTGAAAATGGCTGATGATGATGATGATGATGATATATATATATATACATACATACATAATCATCTTTGTCTTTACCCTCACTAAGGCACTCCTGGCACCTGTGGTACTCCATATCCTAGCTCTGACGTTGGTTGAGTGCATACGTACCCAAATTTACGATAC
>KZ308268.1:100172-119222 GCA_000376725.2 Ladona fulva
GGCGTGTGGCAGGGGGTGTAAACACCAAGAGTAGAATTACTTCTTTAATTTTTTATTATCGCATATCGTTCGCGGAAAAAAAGAATCTCTAAAACAACTTGTCCTCGCATCTATTTCTCTTATTTTGCACTCACTGTTGGATCGGCCAAAGTAGCAGGGTGGTCGCATAATATCAATTACGTCATCCAAAAATGTATTTCCTCTGAATTTATCTAACAATCGCAGCCTAGCTTCTAATCTCCTTTCTTTCAAGGATTCCCAACTTGCGTCTGTGAGCATTTGCGTTACACTTGCTTCTCTATCGTAGCACTTTTTAACAAAACGTATCGCCTTATGCTGCACTTTCTCGAGTTCACGAGAGTTCGTTTCATCTGCTGGGTCCCATATACTCGCCACATATTCCAGATGGGGCCTAACTAACGTGAAATAGCATCGCTCTCTAACTTTTTCATCGCATATACCTACAATACGCTTTATAAAACCGAGCTTTTTAGTTGGTTTACCGCATATTTTTCGAATGTGTGTGCTCCAGTTTAAGTTATTGGTTGGGGTGATTCCAAGATATTCTACTGAGTTGACTACATTTAAATTCATTCCACTAATTTTGTACGGGCGGTTCTGAAACAATTGTTTCCTTCTGAAGAAATTTACTACAGAGCATTTATCTACATTAAGATCTAGTTGCCATTTTTTGCACCACATTTGTATATGAGCTAAGTCGTTTGAGAGTGAAGCACTATCTTCGTCACTTGATATTTCTCTATATATTACCGAATCATCTGCAAATATCCTCACATTGCTATCGATCTTGTCGCTTAGGTCATTGATATAAATGAGGAAGAGTAAAGGTCCGATTACGCTGCCTTGAGGTACGCCTGAAGTGACTCTGACTTTATCCAAACTAACGCCATCAAGTACCACTTGCTGTTCTCTCTCATGTAGAAAATTCTTGATCCATTCAATTATTTCCTTGTTGATACCTGCTAATTTTAGTTTGTAAATTAATTTGTAGTGGGGGACCCTGTAGAAAGCTTTCTTGAAGTCAAGGAAAATAGCGTCCACTTGTTTTTTACTTTCAGCAGACTTTAAGATATCGTGGACGAATAGAGCTAGTTGAGTTTCGCATGATTGGTTCTTTCTAAATCCGTGTTGGTTCTTACTGAGGAAACGATTGCTATCTAAGAACTTCATAAGTGAGTTAACAACGACGTGCTCCATTACTTTTCTGGAGAGTGAAGTTAATGAGATAGGCCTATAATTTCCTGGGTTCTCCCTTAATCCACTTTTATAAACGGGCGTAACATTCGCTGACTTCCAATCTACTGGGACTCTACCTTCGCGCATGGACTTGGTAAATATAATTTTGAGATAAGGGGCGACGTTTCTGCCATTTCTTTCAATACTCTAGCCGGAATACCCTCTGGACCCGGCGATTTGTTTGGCTTAATATTACGTAACAGTTTTGCAATTCCATCTTCAGTAAAGCATATACTTTCCATTGAAGAGAGCGTATTAATCTCTGGAAGGGTATCTCTGGAACTATCGCCCATGAATATGCTTTGATAAAAGATATTTAATATATTCGCTTTCCTCTTCGTATCGCAAGTTACATTTCCGTCGCTATCTCTCAACGAGCTTACCGTTTGTATCTTTCCCTGTACATCTCTAATGTCCTCAACGAGCTTACTGTTTGTATCTTTCCCTGTACATCTCTAATGTATTATTGTTTCCTAGTTTCAGAAAGAGTCTGTCTTTTCCATGAACTCAGAGAAAGATGCTGCGTGTATAGGAAGGGGTTGAACTTTCACTTTCTTAATTAATAAGGTGACCAACTTTCATCCTTTTGGGAGGACAGTCCTCTTTTGGAAGTTCTTTCCTCCCTTGAAAAGTGCCCACCTAGATGTTCTCCTATTTGATTTTTGAATTTCATTTGAGGATGGAAAAATCAAAAAAGAGGAAATGTCAGTTCAGCAATAAATTGAACGGCATTTCCATTCATCATATCAAAAAAAGATACTATTGTTTTCTGCAATATTTGCCGTGGAGAATTTTCTATTGCGTTTGGAGGCAGAGATGCTATAGCAGAACACTTGTCCACCAACAAACATAAGCAATCATTAGTGTAATCAATATGCTCTAGCTTAACTTGGTGGAATGTCATAATGAAATAAATATGAACGTACTTCATAGTTTCCACAAGAAATTTTTCTTTTATACCGGTTTTGACTCTCATGAGTCATCTTCAGGTACATGGCAATGGAAATTTGTCCATTTATACAAAATTTTGAGGGGAGGCTAAGGAGAGGGGAAGGGTTGATAAAGGAAACGTCGTTAGTAAGTTCAGAGGCCGTAGACATGATCTCAATGACCTCCAGGCTATCCAGTTTTCTCCCTTTCAGCTGCTGGTGTAGGACTTTAGCGGCGAAGGAACTATTATGTCTGCGCTCCAGGAGGTGCTCAGCGAATATAGAGTGGGAAGTTCCTAATCTGTAGCACTGTTGATGTTCGGCCACCCTCACTTTTATCTTCCTACCGCAATGTCCAATATACCCCATTCCACAATTGTCACAACTGATTTGGTCAATCCAAGATTAATCTATGTCTTTCACCTTATCTCTCACTGGAGGCAATGACCTCTGTAGAGTGCTTGGGTGTAGAAGCCAGCTTTTAGGTGGGCAAGTATAAGATTTTGGAGGCGGTAGGAAATATTTCCCAGAAAGGGAAGCTTTACTCATTTATGGTTCGATTCTTCTATTGGTATGAGAGAAGTGGAAACTTTGAAGAAGCAATTCTTCTCAATTTCTTGACTAGCATATTGTCTATAAGGTCGGGGGAAAACCCATTATTACTAGCTATGGATATGATCATTTGAATCTTGAGTTGAATGTTTTGGTGGGACAAAGGAATATGAATAACGTGGTGGATCATAGAGTGGAAGGCTGCATATTTGTGGGAGAAAAGCTGGGAAGACATGTTAGGGATCACTTGGTCACTGTAACTTTCCTTACGAAATACCATAAAGTCTCCTATATTATCTACCACTGAGATCAACAGATCCAAGAAATTTAGCTCACCATTGTCTTCTAATTTACATGTGAATTCGATCCGGGGATGGATATTATGAATAAAGTTCAGAAAATTATAGATATTGGGTATTTTACCAACCCAAATACAAAATATATCATCAACATATCTCCTGTAGAAGTGAATATTCTTAACAAAGGTATTATTGGAATGAAATATTTTCTTTTCAAAGTCATTTTAAAAGATTTCTGCCAGTAATGGGGACAGAGGAGAACCAATTGCCAGTCCCACTTCTTGCCGGAAGAACTCATGGTTAAATTGGAAATAGTTTTGAGAGACACAAACAGACACTAAGTTTATAGGTTCATCAACCACATTATCCGCTATTATATAAGTACATAGAAGCTTTCTTAGAATATTCAAAGTTTCTTTAATAGGCACTGAAGGGAAAATATTTTGTCGAAAGAAAAATTTCTTGTGGAAACTACGAAGTACATTCATATTTATTTCATAAGCAATCATTAGATGTATCAGCTTCCAGTACTAAAGTTACAAGTTTTTTTAAAACTTCAAATTATTCTGAAGATGAAAAGCAGCTAGGTGCAGTGGAGGGAACATTTGCATGTTATGCCATAATTCATTATCAAAGTTTTTGTAGTGTATATTGTACAACTAAATTATTGAAAAAAATTCACATTGCTAAATTTTCATGTCAGTTCATTCAGGACCAAATTCAAGGCCATTATTTTATCAGTATTTAAAATTACTGTGACAAAATACTTACAGAAGACTTGGAATCTGCAGAATTTGCAGCGATTTTATCTGATACTTTGAATAATATTAAACTATATCCAATATTAGTAAGATATTTTAATGTGACCAAGGGCATTTGGGTAAAAATTTTAAATTAAGAATCCATTGAAGGCAAATCATCTGACATTTTGCCAAACCACCTATATAGTATAATAAGTGAAAACAATTTAAAACCTAATGTTGCTGCACTAACAGTAGACAATAAAAACACCAATTTTGGAGAACAAAGATGCATAGGGGTAAATGATGTATATGTAAAGTTACAAGATTTACTCCACAAGAAAATATTAGGAATAGGTTGTAATGCACATATTTTATCAAATGCAATCAACACTACATCTTGTGCCATGCCAATTGATGTAGAAGTGATAATAACTACAATTTATTTTAGCATTGGTGTGGCTAGTTTGAAACAATTTTGTGAAGAAGCAAATATTGAATACAAAAACTTTTAGGATATTCAAAAGTTAGATGTCTTTTACACCTGCTCTAGAGCATGTTCTTCACTCATAAATTCTGGAATAGTTCTTTAATAATGAAATATTTGAAATATTAATGCATTATTTCAAGCATCTATTTTTCACAAAACCATTCAATAGATAGAAGGTGNGACGTAGACGGCGCGACCACGGAGCTGGGCGACGCAATTGGTGAAGTATGTGACCATGGACGAAGCGGCACTCTCGTCGGCCATCTCAAGGAACGCCTGTGGGAAGAAGGAAATTGGACATTAGACACTGATGTCATAAGGCACGGATCGTGCAGATGAAACGGGAAAAAAATCCAATATAACATATTTATTTCTGTTGTCACAAAGGTGCACACAGAAAAGGAAAAGAAAAAAAACATGTGAAATTAGGCACCCGTGAAGAACACCTTTTGTAGGGGTTGTCATCGCTTTGGATAAAAACGGGACGTGTTTTTAGGCACACATTAAAAAAGATTTTTATATAAAACGCTTATAGAAACTGAAAATAAACAAAAATACATTGAGGAATATCGTACAATAGAAATAAAGAAACTAAAGGAAAAAAGAATACAATTAATTTAAATAAACTTCTATATCCTTTTGTAGAAATAGCCATTCTTTCAATTTACAATTAAAACCCTTTTACTCGGTAAAGAAGAGATATTTTTAGGGATTACGGAAAACAACCTAGGTGCAATAGCATTAGAATTGTTTAAAAACTTGTACATTTGGTCTGGTGATTTTAAAACAAAAAGTCCTCCTTAAATTATACATAAACAAGGCTTATTAACATGTCCTCCACATTTATAGAATTTTTATCAGATGTGTATTGAATACCTTGAAGAATGGTCAGAAGCAAACATTATGGGAAGTAACAGTTTCCAATGGTGCTTTTTGACTTTGTCTCAGGTCCATTGGAAAGATACTGAATCTTGTGTTCAGTTTTTATCCACAGATAGACTACAACTGTCTATTTGAAGAAATAAGAAAACTGAATATTTATTTAAGTTCTGAAAAATTGGTTGAGTGGGAAAATGAACATGTTGAAGTTGATAAAAGATGGGTGGAAATATTCAACCATTTCAAAAATGCACATATACCATATGAAAATTTACTTCTTCTAGTCCAATTTACTGCATCCATTACTGCAAACTTCTACATCCATTGTGCTGCCCTGGCACCAATGCAGCACTTGAAAGGGTATTTTCATTTGCTAATGATTTTTGGGCAACTGAAAAATCAAGACTGAATGTTGATACTCTAGCTGCAGCACTTGCTGTGAAATTCAATATGAAAAATAGTTCTTTTACAGATATTTATAATATTTTTTTAAGAAAATGACACAATAACAAAAAATATTGATTCAATTGAAAAATATTCATTTAAACAATAATTAATCATAATACGCCTGCCTTATCTATTTACCATATTATAATGCTTTCTGTTTAGTTATTATAGCAAAGAATATTTTTAAAAATTTTTAATAATTGTTTCTTTAATTAATTCATGTCCCCCTGTTGATTGGAAAAAAGTTGGTCACCTTACCATTAGGATCTGTCAGATATGAGGTGATGAAGTGTTAATAGTGGAAACAGAGGAAGGAAACCATTATATTTGGCACATAAATCCTTAGAAGCTTATTGGCTTGTAACTAAGGTTTTTTTTCTGACACCACTAACTCTTTACTCATCATGTACATTCTGTTGATTTTGGTGCATTCTCAGCCACTAGTAGTATATCATTTTTATAGGGGTGCAGAGTTAATGGAAGAATTAAGCAGCCAGCAGATGATGGAGCAAGAAGATATAGAGCATCAGAAACTCATGAAAATAAAGCATAAGATGGAAATTATCAAAAAGTCATATAAATTAAAACAGGGTTCTTTCCTTCGTGAAAGAGCAAATCACTATGAAGGTAAGTCAAAAGTTCAAATAAAAAATGATCTTTTTGCAGATCACTGTTGAATATGGAAAATTCTTTACAAATATATGTAAAAATTGGATTAACTGATGATGCACAACATCAAAAATATTAAAATGTAAGTAAAATTAAGTTAGGATAATTTTAAAAGAAAATATGTCATCAGTTCAATTGTCATTTAGAAATCCATGAGAATCAAGTTTCATAAGTTAGAAAGTTAAAATTATATACTCTGAAAATTTCTTGTTCCAACAGAAGAAGAAACTATAATTTACATAGTTATATCAACTCATTTCTATCTTTCTCAGTCCTTGTCCTAACCTTTCTTTGCCTAGTATGAGGATTGCCATAGAGTTTTTGTATTAATGACTAATAATGGACAGAAGGGTACATATTTGTAAAGAAAGATTTTTCAGAACTGTTCGGGAAGGTGTAGTATTTAGAACTCCAAAACTAAAATTAGGAGAGCTAGAAAAATTATGTATCAAAGGAAAAATTCAATGCTAATACTATAAATAGCGGAATTACAATGTATTAATTAAATAAATTACAATGTATAGAATACTGATGGGAAAATCAAGTTTATTATTGTATTAAGATTTTGCAGTGATAGTTCTTGACTGGATTAAATGTCTCAGATTCATCCATGATTTCATATTTAGGTCTATTATCAATTGTATGGTAAAATTATTCCATAAGATGAATGGAGCCAAAAATGTCTGACAAGTTCTATTCTCATCAGAATTTCTACGTTTATCTTTAGGGTATATATTATTTTTCAGTTGTGCTTCAACAGCTGATGTAATTTTGCACATATAAGCCATCACTGGGAATTAAATCTGTGACCACCCTCCTTAAAGGTAAATGAGCTACCCACTTGGCTATCAAGGAGCCTTACGGGTTTATTTCTGGGTTATTGCCTGTATGTATAAATCAATTCCCTTTCCTTCCCTCTCCTTTCATGACAAAATGTTTTTGTGTTTTCTGAGGAAAATAATTATGAAATTCAAAGACTGGATAGGAGGAGAAAATTTGGTGCTGTGCAGCATTACACTAGTTTTTGTGTTACAATTGTCATTATTGGCCATAATGAAGATTAGATATATTATGTAAAGAGTATATAATTAAATCTAGAAACAGAGTTAATCCAGTGAAGATGGATTCTGAGTGGTGCAGTGCACTGAATGCACTGAAGGTAGATGACTTAAAAAGTATGCTATGGTCAGGTTGCTTCGAGAGAGTTACATGAGTCTGCTTGGAGTAAATGTACATTTCCACTTGAGAGTTTTCATGCAAGTAATTCTCAAGAGTTACTTTCAGGTGATCCACTTGAGGCTGTCATCAAAATACTTCTGCTCTTCAGCTCATGATTCCAACACTGTAGTGTTTGAATCTGAGGGGCCTGTAAGGAAGTTAGTTGATAAGCAAAAGAAATATACAAGGATACATCTTATGAATATAATACAATTAAGAAGGAGACTAATGCTGTTTGCCTCAGACCTTTGCTTATTTGTTAAAGGGTTCAATTGCCTAGTTTATCTTAATCACTTATCTAAGTTATGATTTTAATGCATTTTCTTACCCTTTATCATGTAGCAATGCTTTCTGGTGACTACTACATGTTTGCAGAGGTAGATGAAAAGATGGATGAGGATGTATTTCAAAAAACCAGTGAAATATCAAGAAATGAAAAACATGTACTCAATAATAGAAATGATGACCCATACTCAAAGAGACTTACTCTCTCTCAGGTAAAGGTATATTTTCTCATGTAAGCTTTTACAAATTACTCCTGAATCCTACCATCTCCAGTATTTCAAATACCAGGCTGGATCAATTCCAGTTACAGCACTGGCACTACAGATAGTGTGCAAAGCTGGCTCATCACAGACCCTTGTAGCAGGAGGGTGGCAGGGCTATACACAATGTTCACTTATGAAGTCAATTATATTTCTGGTATTAACCTACTAAGGAGGGCACGACCATAGGGAATCCAGTAGATACTAGTTGCTAGGGCCTGGCTACCCTTAATCACTGTAGATTTGTGGTAGGCACCCTAAACAAAAATCAGAAACATGTTCCTAGCTGCACAGCCCCTACGAGGCCAACCTAAATATGAAGTGCACAGAATAGTGCACTTCACATTTAGGCGCACAGATAGCCTCAGTGGGGCTTGAATTCACTCCACCCTATAGTACCTGCTTTTATAGACTTGTCTCAGCTTAGGTGGTTGGTGGCCCTCTCCCAAGTAACCCAGCAACATGTTGAAGAAGCAGAGATGTCACTTGGGAGAGAAGCTATATATTTGAACTATCCCCCTGAGCAGTGCTACCATAGCATAAACTGGGGTGCAATTGCAGAGTAAGTCCTTTCATATAGGGGCGTCATTTGCTCAGCCCTTAAGAGAATCATAGCAACTTCCACCAAACATTACTCTCACTGTGTTTGAGGCATATTTCAAGTAATTCTATTCAGTGTCTTAAACCATACTGAAAATGAACTTTCTTCCATAAAATAGTCTTTCTTGCAATGATATGCTTTATCTGCATTCTGCTTTACCCTTTCAAAAATCATTCTCTAAATCAAGTAATACTATTTAAACTTTTCTATTTTTCTGTGTTCTCTCTCACAACAATCATAGCTAGCGTATGTATATTCTTTGCTAACTTTCCATTAACCCCTCAAGCTGGTATTTAATATTTTGGGAATTGACTCCTACTGTGGTATTTAAATTTGTACAAAATATATAGTATATATATAAATATACTGCTAGTTATCATGGATCAACAAAGGTGGCAGCATGATACACACATTCTCAACATATGACAGCAAGAAGTGTGAAAAAAAACAAGAGATGGCAAGGGAAAACAGACTTACTACAGATGAGGTGACTGGACTGGGCTGGACATACGCCGTACGTACAAACACCGTTAGGAAAGATAATAGGGTCTGTACACATGTACGTTGAACTGGCTGGAGGGGTTAAGGCTACTATTATCAGTACTAATGACTTAAAAATCCTGTGAGTGCTGTGCTAATCTGATGGTGGCTGCTATGAATATATGATGATATGTAGTATTTTGCAGAAATTTGAACAGCTGGGGGATTGGGGGTTGTGGATAAGGTTTCCCTTTTCATGCTGGAAAACCCAAAGATTAATAACACAATTCCTTCAGCCACCATCAGAGTATGCAGCATTAACAGGATGCATAATTCACTAGTAATCCTATTATCCATTCTCAAGATTATTTTTGCTGTATGGGACATTAGAGTTCATCTGATACCAGATACTTCTATCATTCCCTTGGTAAAGTATAATAAGGCCACTGATGGATACAACAAGTTAAGTAAAGAAAGGAACAAAACTCCTAAAACCATCAAAAAAGTGATTTTTGATGGTTTTAGGAGTTTTGTTCCTTTCTTTACTTAATTCCCTTGGTAGTTCAAGGACTACCAAGGAGATGATATTTTCGCTCCAATCACTTCTCATATCACTCCAGATTTGAAATTTATTATTTATAAATATCTTATGGACAAAGCCTACTTCTTGACGGAAGTAAGTTATGACTTAGTGAACTAAACTGTCAGGAACTTCCTTCCTTTTAGGAATCAGAGTCCAAAGGATCCTGTTTCTTACAATTATCCGATCTTTATATTTGGAATATATATAACCTATGCCAGTTATGTATGTTCCAAAATCGAGGAAGGTCTATTTTGTTCATAAGTTATCTATACAAAAATATTAAATCAGATAGTGGATGGTGATGCTGGTGAGAATTGAAGCTGTTGTTTATGACAGCTTTGAGATACTATGTACATCATGACCATTTTTATAATTAACAAGTGCAAGAAATTATAATGTAATAATGATTTATAATATTTTGTTTAGATTGGAGACCACCAGGTCTCCTATCTAAGCCAAAACTTAACATTCTTACCGCTTTGTTACTTATTGTAAAACTTGGCAATAATGAAATCGAGGGGACTCATAAATTCTCATTTTGTTATTGCAAGACTCCATATACACATGACACAATGTCACAAAGTACATGCATTCAAATTCAATGTAAGATTAAATAAGTTGTTTCAAATGAACCAACCTCATGTAATTAAACAATGCTTGTCCTACACTTTAAACATTGATGCTACATCAGACTATTTTGATACTACTTTTTATTAAAAGAGATCACAATATCATACTTAAGATTAATAATGCAATTTCATGCATTTGTGTATCTTTAAACAATTTTTAGTAGTAAAAATCAATGATGATAGCATTTACTCTATCGAGTTTCATAATAAAACACAAGATTCAAAAAACAACTACTGGTTTTGACATGAACATCAAAACTGGTATTATGAATTATTCATTTGTGGAATAAAGACAATTTTTGCTCTCAATCTTGTGTTTAAAAAACATTTTGTTGTCTTCTGTATTTTTGACATTCTGTATTAATAAAAGTATTTAATATTACACTCTGGATATTGTATATTATATTTTCATAATCATCTGGCTCATCAGTGAATTGTAACTACAAATTTTCTGTACTGAAATTGCTTTTATGGTATTGGCCTGGTATGTCAAATTATTTCTTGTGTGTCATCACTTGAGTCATTATCAACTTCTGTCTACTCTGTATAGTTAGGCTTTGAAGATGATTCAGGAATGCATCTTTGTGGGTTTCCCACAATGGCAATCCCACTTATGGCAATGTTGACCATCAATTATGATATAAGCTTCTTACCTGTAGCAGTTAAATTTCAGGCAGTAAGAAGGGCTCAGGCTCTACTGAGGAAGTATGAACTTCAGCTTGATCATCATTTAAAGACTGGAATCATGCAATTCTGTTTTGTTGTGGGAATGACAAAATTCAGTGCTCTAACTGCAGCTCTTATGGCTTGTAGCAAAGTTCATGGTGCAGTGCTGCATTGTATTAATAATTGTGGTTTTCTCCATTCTAGTATCACTATGTCCGACCATCTCACTCTCTCCATTTTCCTCCATCACCACATTTCAAAGCCCTCAGAATAGTTTTCTTTTTTCCTAAAGGTCCAATATTCAGGTCCATAATGTTCCACTCTCTACATGAAACATACACTCCATAAACATTTGAAAAATCTCTCCCTTATAATAATGTATTTTTTGGTAGTAATCAGAGCTTTGGCCCTTTCAAAGACTTACTTTCCATAGAAATTCTGCTCTTAATCTCTTGCCTGCAGTTCCTGTCCCTATTTATCAGGCTACCCAGATATTTGAATTGTATTACCTGCTTTATTCTCTGACCTTATCATTAGACATTCAAATTACGTTCTTCTTTCCCAATTCTCACAACCTTTATTTTTATTTATTTTCATTTCACTCATCTCTTCAACCTTACATATTTTTCCATTGATTTTTATAGATCTTTTTCTGTCTCTGCCACAATCACTTCATTGTCAGCATATTTAATGATTTTTATTTTTACTCCTCCAACATGTACCCTCTTGCTTTATTTAGTGCCATTTTCATTAGTTTTTCTGTATATGGGTTGAGCCGAATTGATGAGATGCAGCAATCTTGTCTATCACCTTTTATGACCTTCATTTCCTGCTTCCTCATCTTCCAATTTCATCATCACTCTCTGCCTAGTGTACAACTCTTGTATAAACCATCTGTCTTTCAAGTTAACTTAAATATCTTTCAATATTTCCATTAACAAGCCCAATTGTACATTATCAAAAGCCTTTTCCCAATTTATGAAATATAAATACATTGGTCTATTCATTTCCATAATTCTACCTGTTAGCATCCTAAGGTATCCAACTGCATCTCTTGGTTGCTTTCCTTTTATACCAAACTCATTTCCCAATTTCCTAGGATCATTTCACAAGTTCTTTTCAATCCTCCTTAGCACTAAATTTGAGATTGCTTTGGTCATATGACATATTAAACTGACAGTTCAATGATCTTTACATTTGTTGGCATTGTTTTTTATTGTTTTCAAAAGATCTTCAGGCCAATTTACTGTTTCATAGATGTTATTTATTGTGTTGGTAACTCTGTTGAAAGCATCTCTTCCTAAATTTTTCAACAACTCTGATTAAATCTTATCATGGCCAAGAGCTTTACCATTCTTAAGATCTTCAAATGCTTTCTCAGCTTCCCATTACTCAATTATTGGTCCTCTGCTATTCTCATTGCACTCTTTTACATCTTCTAGCTTTAAGGCATTTGTAACGTTAACAGATTATCTCATATGCAGATCATTTGCACATGATTTTTTACTCTCATTCAATATTTTCCATTGTCTTATTTAAAAAATATGCAAGCATTTTTGCTTTCTAAAACAAGCAAGACTTATGTAAGACCTTTTCTATGGAGACGTGGAAATATGATTACTATGACTTTATTGCTGCTTTAAAGATCTGTGGTTGGGTGAAGAAAACTCTTAATGATTCCATGAAAATATAAAAAATAAACTACATGTGTTAGTAATAAATTTTTTATTTACATAAATAATGAAGATTCTTAGAAATAAAGGTCAAAGTTTGAATTATCTTTATTTTCTGATTATTTGTGCATCCCCTCCCCATCATTAGCCTAGTTCACTGTATTTATATTTAAGATACACTGTACTTATTTGATACACTGTATTTATATTTACGTTCATACAAATATAAGTATATCATGAATGCAATGCTGCCTATTTTGTAAGGCTGGAATGTCATTTCTATCTTTGATTTCCTTCAAATTTTTTTTTAAACTTCTGCAACAGTAGTGCATCTACATTTGTGAGTTTGTATATAAAATATTAATGAAGATATTAAACAGCAGTGTGCCAGTGTCTTCATGCTTAATTGTCAAGCTTCAAAGGAAAAAGGGTTTTTTCAATATGAAAAAATGCTCATTTTTTCTTTGTTTTAAGAATATCACCCATTATTAAAAAAAAACACGTGTTAATCGAGATAGGATGGATCAATTTAATTGTGCAATTGACTAAATATTCTTAATTCCTTTTTATTTCAAGTCTTCTAGTGGTATAAAGAGATCTAATTCCCAGATTGGTCATGATTCTACTTCAAGTGAGAAGAAGGATTCCGTAGTTAAAGAAAAATCTTCAATACCATCTTCAATTTCTTCCAAAGATGATCCTCAAAGAGATTTAGATGGAAGAGGTATGCACCACAAAATTGCTGAATACTGATATTAATTATATAAAATCACATTTGTTATACTATTTTAAATTCTGTAAGTAAATTCTGTCTTTTTTTAGACCTTAAGAACTCTATCATTCATTCTACAATTAATATTTACCACATAAGAAATCAATGGGAGAGCAATTTTTATATATAAATTGAATGGTTAACTTTAATAGAATATTCCTACAAAATAGTAAAGAGTACCATAATAAAGTAAAATAAAACAAGATCACATATTCATTAAAATGGTTTGAATAACCATTACAAATTGTGTGCAACTTCATGACAATGATATAATTGTTCTGAAGATGGCAGCAGAGTACGCAAATGGAACATTGACAACGTGGAGTAAAGTGACCCATTGATGGAGTAAAGTTACCTGGTAACCTAAGAAAGATTCTTGCATGCCATTCACTCAGAAAGCACTGCTTCTTCCTTCTACAAATTTTTGTCATATATGACAAGAGAATAACAGCAAAATGAATATGATTATATTGTATAATAAATTAAGTAAATGCATTAGATGGAAGGACTCACTTCCTGAATTATAAGCAGGTTATGTTACAGTTACGTGGTTGTGAGGCAAATTAGTTGTGAAAAGGACTCTTGTTGTATGGGATTTCATACCCTTCCATTTAAGCTTAAATTAATTTAAAGCATTTTGTATTTAGCATGTAATTTTATGGCCAAAACAATGAATTTTTAAGTTTTCTGATGCATATTTATTCTTAAGCATCCTCTGCTAATCATGCCACTTTCTTTTTTGTTTATTCTAACTACCAACTCTTAAGGAACTTTTTTCTTTGGGATTAATGACAGGAACTCATAATGCAATTCACCGAATATTCTCTGTTTGTAATTCAACAAGAAGTGTTAAAACATCAAAGGTATTTTTGTTTGTTGTAAAGAGGGAAAAAGAATGTGGGAAAACATCAGACAAGTAAAATTTTAAAAGGTCATTGCTGATACATTTAATATAAGAATTTAATTAGCTGATTGATTTACTGACTGTGTGGAAAAGAAAATTAACATGATTCTCTCTATATGTGAGATATCTAAGACATTCATATTCTAGACATTATTTATCTCTAGTACCACTGGACTGTACACTTTAGAATGGTTGTTCCTGAGAAGAAATATTCCGGAGTTAAAATATGCCCACATTCGGATCTCCGGGTGGGCACTTTCCCAGGAGAACTATGTGATGAAATAGACAAGGGGAAGATGAATAAAAAGAAAACATTTGATATGAGACTTGGTGACAATGAATAAGAAAAGTAAATTAGAAAATGTGAAGAGAGAAATGGAAAGATACAACATCAGCATTTTAGGATTAAGCGAGGTACGTTGAAAACGAGAAGGAGAATTTGAATCTGGAAGCTATAAGGTCATTTAAAAAAGAGGAGAAAGTAAAGAAAGTGGTGTAGGGTTCTTATATAAAAAACATCTGGATGAAAAGATAGTGATTTTTTTTCCAGTAAGTGATAGAGTTTTAGCAATTAGACTGCAGAGTGACCCAGTTAACTCCTTGGTCATTCAGATTTACATGCTTACATCAGCATCAGATGAAGATCTGGTAGATCAGATATATGAGAAGATAGGGGCAGTTTATGAAGAAAACGGGAAAGGACAAGTGAGATTTAGGCCTCCTGGATAGCCAAGTGGGCAACGCATTCGACTTCAGAGAAAGCGGTCCCAGGTTCGATTCCTGGTGGGAGCCTATGTGCAAAATGACCTAAGCTGTCAAAGCACTTTTAACAATACTACTACTACTACAAGTGAGAACAATAATGATGGGAGACTGGAATAGTATAGAGGGGAACGGAAGAGAGAAATATGTAGTCCGAAAACATGGACTTGGAAAGAGAAACAATATAGGAGAAAAATTGATAGAATTTTGTGAACGTTTGGACCTTTACATAGCTAATACATGGTTTAGAAACCTTCCACATAGGATATATATATGGAAGGCACCGGGAGATATCGCTAGATATAAGATGGATTTTGTTATTGTAAACAGATGAGAAAATGGGATGCTGAAAAGCTGAAGAATGAAAGTACTTGAAAAGAGTATGCTCAAAATGTGGATAATTAAACTATACAATTTAAAGCAGAACCAAGAGATAACAGAGGAATGGGATGCTTTTCAAAATATGATGCTGAAGGCTTTAGAGGAAGAAGTTGGAGATATGACAGAGAAAAGGAACAAAAAAGAGTGGATTACTGAAAGTATGTTAGACAAAGTGGATGAACACAGAAAATAGAAAAATGTCTCCTCAGAAGACAATATGAAAAACTTAATAATGAATTAAGGAGACTGACTGATCAGGCTAGAGAAGCCGAAGTTACAGGCAAATGAAGGAAGATGCTCAAGACCGACTGTGATGGAGGGTATCCAGTTGAAACCTGTTGGAAGACAGATTCCACTAAGAAGAACTCATGAGATCAACATTCAACAATTTGTGTCATTCAACAATGGTCGTCAAAGGGATAGGTTGTTTATTTCCAAAAAAATTAATGAATTATATAATATTTTAATGAATATTTTATCAAAGTTCTCGCAATTTCGAATTGTACACACATGGCAGGGGCATAACAAAAAATTCCTTAAGGGGGATTTAGAATTTTTTGACCTGCAAATTGCATGCTCTCTTTGCTTACAAATTTCTAGCCTCCCATTCCTTGTTCTACTTGGTTGGACCTAAGGAGGAAGGTCCGGACCCTATGGACCCCCATAGCTACACCACTGATATATGGCTATAAATTACAATTGGAAATGGTACTTTGATACTGAAAGAAACTTATTTGTGTATAAAATGAAGAGTTTCTAAATTAAGTGTATTAATAAAAGAAAAAGCAATGTATTTGATCTACTTTTAATTTTAAGTTGTAGGAGCCCTGAAAAAAATTTTGAACCTGACTTATACCTATGTATAATGTAGACCTTTTCCTTCCCTGCATTCATTAGTTATGAAAGTATATAAAAAAGAACTTTTATGACTATCAGCTGCAAATTTGTATTATGAATTTTGATCATTTGTGTATTAGCCTAAGTTAAGATAAATGTGAGGTAATCTAATTTAAGTGTACATGGTTCTTACAAATACTGATGACTTTTCTTGAACTTGCAATTGATCAAAAATTCCTTGCTTAAGATTAAATGAATGGAAAAAGAAATTGAAGTATAGACTAAACTGCCAACAAGTACTGAGGCTTGTACTTGTACCTTGTGGGAATAGAAGACTTTCATTTTAGAGATTTTGTTATCATCTCCACCTTTCCAAATATTGCTTGGTTGACTCTGCAATTGTCCCATTTTTTAAATTTGCCACAGCATAAAAATTCAATAAATATAAGAAACAAAATAGATATTTTACTCAATTAAATTTTCTAGACTTTTAATATTATTATGCTTAACACATGCTAGAAGTATTACTTACTTTAGTATTTTTCTCTCTCCTTCCTAATGAATTTATAAATAAGCCATTTCAGGGTTACATAATGAACCATCTGATGGATATACAATTGGTTCAGCTGATGATGAAGGAGTACGGAAAATAAAGGAGGGCATTAAATTCATTTGGATTCTTAGTGAAAGTCGAATGATTACCATCACTATCTGGCTTAATCAGTTTTCCAAAAACTTTCGTTATGTATCATCATGCCTTGCTAGGGAAAAAGTCCTCCTAAAGGTAAGCTTCTTTTTCATAATTATTAAAAAACATACTTTCTCAGAAGTATTTTTCAAATAAAAACTGTGTTAATGAGTTAAATTTAATGCTTACATGCACAGTTCCCTCTAATTTTTTCCATCTTTGAGTAGCAAGAAAATTAGTAGGGTGTTCAGTTTACAAAGCTGTATCACTATTCTCTAGGAAAAGTTTTAGGTTACATTTTAGATACTCTTGATATAAATGAACCATATAATCCCACAAAGCCAAGGGGTATTAAAATTTTCCGTAAATAGTGGGTGCTCAACATATTATTTGTGCAGCAAAAAATGACAAATAGTGAATAAAACTCAATAAATAGTTTTCCTTCTCTACAAAATACCACTGCTCTTGCAAATTTTACTTCCTTACCAAAAATCTACCCATGGAAATATTAATATTGTAAAATATAATTTTCATAAATGAGAAGATTATTTAGATTTTATGAATTAATATTTTATTATTTCTATCTTCTAAGCCTTTTCTCGTCATATGTTTTAAAATTTTACATGACACTCTGAATTTAAAATCTATCATTAAGTTCAGTTCAACTTCTAGGAAAAGGTGTTGAAGTTGCCTAAAAAGTCTTTAATACTTGAAAGCTAACTAAAGCTAGTTGTCTATCAACACTAATAAACATGATGAAATCTTGTTCAAAGAATTTCTCATTGGATATTATCTGATTTTTATGTTTTTCATTCATTATAAAGAAATCATCATTCATAATTGTTATTCATATCCAAATATTTTCATATTTTATAATTCCATGAAGAGGAAAGCAGGGAAATATGAAGGAACTATCAATGAAGGATCAGTTGTGTCAGAGGGCCTGAGTCCTCTCTCACATAGAACATGGTAAGGCTAGCCTAAACAGCATGGTTATGTTGAATTATAAGTAAATGTAAGAACTCTTATTTCAAGAATTTATTATCTTATACATGTTAATCTATACCTGGCCATAACTGGTAGATTAACTTGTTTTTTGATACCTCATGATTGAAGGAAGATGAAAGGAAAGTTATTTAGATACCCAGAGATTACGTTGCATCTTGGAATTGAAAATGTGAATTAAATGATATATGTAGGAATTACTTACATGCTGGAAACATTGAAAAATGGCCAAAATTATGGAATTAAAGTTTGAATTGTTACTACGTACACTGTATTCACCGGATTTGGCCCCCAGTGACTTCTTTTTATTTCCAAACTTGAAATAATAGCTAGGCAGACAATGGTTCACATTGAACGAGGCTATCATTGCACAAGCAGATGCCTATTTTGAGGACCTTCCAAAATCCTACTTTTTGGACAGCTTATAATACATTTTTCTATCTTTTTCTAAGGATGCATTGAAAGACCCTCATGTTGCTTCATTATTTTGTGCCATATTGACAGACCAACATTCACTTCTGTGATTATGATTTATGTGTAATACATAAAAAAGTGATTCAGATAGAATAGAAAACAAAGGGACAGAAGTTGATAGAATATATACCATGAAAAAGAATACAGATACAAATCCACATGGAAACCTAAGTGGGTAAAACATAACAAAATTTTCTATGTAGATATCAAATGTGCTGAATATTCAGTCTTCTTAAATTTTTCTCTCTCTGTTCCTGACAAATGAGGATCTTATTTTCTCACCTCCTTGATCTTGAAAAAGCAATATTTAAGTTTCCCTGTGTTATGGGCAAAATCTGAATAATAGACACATGTAAGTTTGACCCAGCTTGTCATAGATACTCCAAAGAGGCTATTTTCAAATGATGTCACACCTTAGTTAGAGCAGGATCTGGAAATATGTGACACTTTGTGATATGGGAGGGGGTATGTGTAGCATAATGTTATATAAGAGAGGAGTAAAACTTTCCTGCAGAGTTTTTATTATCTTAACTGGAGAAATAATCATTGAAATTCAATAGAACATATGGG
>KZ308268.1:120128-137053 GCA_000376725.2 Ladona fulva
CAGTATTTTAAAATGTTTAGTGTGTGTATGGAATTATTCACTTAAAATGACATTTATTTCCAGTTTTCTGAATTTACTTTAATTTACTGAATTTACTTTACTAGAATTAGGGTGATTTTTATCTTTAAAATTTATTTTTATTTTCAAATTGTAAAATTTTAGGAATTGAAAATATTATAATTAAGAGATCTAATTAATAAATGCTTCCTTCACCAAGGTCTGTTGACCATAGAGAGAAGTCAGACATGTCTGTAAAGGATACATCAATAGTTGCAAAATTGAATCTGAATCACACATATATGATACTCAAACAAGGGAAAATATATTATGTGTTTAAAAAGAGGTCTGACAGAGTCTAAAAATAAATGTTATATAAATGTTATTATACTTCTTAGATGATAAATAAAAAGTACCTATATCATTTAGTAATCTAAATTGTTGTGGGTGTGCTCAGGTATTTAAATACAAAAATAAGCTTTCATATCTTATTTTTTGTTATTTAAAATGGTTGAAGAATTTGAAATTTATGGTGGAAGTAAAATGAGTTTCTTTCATTCTGTAATTATTGATAATTTTGTAAAGAAAAAATAAGAAAAGAGCATTAAGTTATTGTAGATACTAAGGTAAAAAAGTAAAGACATTTTCACAATCAAAGCACTCCTTTTCATTCCTAAATTTTATCTTCTTTATTCTAGTCCTTCATTAATTTCACCTGAATCTGTTGATGCTGGAAGCAAAATGCAAGACTTTCAAGCAGAAGAAGGGGAAACCTCTTTTAAGGGAGATAGATCTCCTGCAATATGTTTACTATTAAGTCTATGGTATGCCTGTATCTCACATTCTGACCTTGTTTGTTACCTCGCAGTTATTGTGCATCAAAGCAAGTGTGCCTCACTTCTTTCTATTCCTCTGCCATTGATGGTCTTTCTATGGGGAACACTTTCTGTGCCTAGACCTTCAATGATTTTTTGGGTGACCATCATTGCATATACTGAGGTATTTATTATTATTATTTTACTCTTATGGCAAGGTTATTCAAAATGGCCTCTCTTCTATATAACCTCTGCAGAAATTTCATGATAATAATATTACAGTAATAACTGTAAATAATTGACTATAGTTAACTTAAATCTAGAAAAAATAAATTAATACATCTAGCAAATTAGCAATCATAGCTCCAAGGTAATAATTCATTGAAGGAATTAATATTTTATTATTTCTATCTTCTAAGCCTTTTCTCGTCATATGTTTTAAAATTTTACATGACACTCTGAATTTAAAATCTATCATTAAGTTCAGTTCAACTTCTAGGAAAAGGTGTTGAAGTTGCCTAAAAAGTCTTTAATACTTGAAAGCTAACTAAAGCTAGTTGTCTATCAACACTAATAAACATGATGAAATCTTGTTCAAAGAATTTCTCATTGGATATTATCTGATTTTTATGTTTTTCATTCATTATAAAGAAATCATCATTCATAATTGTTATTCATATCCAAATATTTTCATATTTTATAATTCCATGAAGAGGAAAGCAGGGAAATATGAAGGAACTATCAATGAAGGATCAGTTGTGTCAGAGGGCCTGAGTCCTCTCTCACATAGAACATGGTAAGGCTAGCCTAAACAGCATGGTTATGTTGAATTATAAGTAAATGTAAGAACTCTTATTTCAAGAATTTATTATCTTATACATGTTAATCTATACCTGGCCATAACTGGTAGATTAACTTGTTTTTTGATACCTCATGATTGAAGGAAGATGAAAGGAAAGTTATTTAGATACCCAGAGATTACGTTGCATCTTGGAATTGAAAATGTGAATTAAATGATATATGTAGGAATTACTTACATGCTGGAAACATTGAAAAATGGCCAAAATTATGGAATTAAAGTTTGAATTGTTACTACGTACACTGTATTCACCGGATTTGGCCCCCAGTGACTTCTTTTTATTTCCAAACTTGAAATAATAGCTAGGCAGACAATGGTTCACATTGAACGAGGCTATCATTGCACAAGCAGATGCCTATTTTGAGGACCTTCCAAAATCCTACTTTTTGGACAGCTTATAATACATTTTTCTATCTTTTTCTAAGGATGCATTGAAAGAATCTCATGTTGCTTCATTATTTTGTGCCATATTGACAGACCAACATTCACTTCTGTGATTATGATTTATGTGTAATACATAAAAAAGTGATTCAGATAGAATAGAAAACAAAGGGACAGAAGTTGATAGAATATATACCATGAAAAAGAATACAGATACAAATCCACATGGAAACCTAAGTGGGTAAAACATAACAAAATTTTCTATGTAGATATCAAATGTGCTGAATATTCAGTCTTCTTAAATTTTTCTCTCTCTGTTCCTGACAAATGAGGATCTTATTTTCTCACCTCCTTGATCTTGAAAAAGCAATATTTAAGTTTCCCTGTGTTATGGGCAAAATCTGAATAATAGACACATGTAAGTTTGACCCAGCTTGTCATAGATACTCCAAAGAGGCTATTTTCAAATGATGTCACACCTTAGTTAGAGCAGGATCTGGAAATATGTGACACTTTGTGATATGGGAGGGGGTATGTGTAGCATAATGTTATATAAGAGAGGAGTAAAACTTTCCTGCAGAGTTTTTATTATCTTAACTGGAGAAATAATCATTGAAATTCAATAGAACATATGGGAACATTAATTTGTTTAATTCAGTGAATGGTAGTGGATTCATGGATTGTTGTTAGCAAATAGATATCCATACATATTATATCATATTAACTTTTACCATTTCAATTTTCCTGTTGAACCCTTGTAGCATGATAGATAAGTTGTAGAAACCCAAGTTGTGATTTTGTTGAAAAAGTAAAATTAAAGGAAGCAAAACTAACCCCTAAAGGAACAGTGAGATGAGGATGAGATGTGAAGCTCCATGTGACAGAGGGGTGAAGGGACATTAGTAATCCCCAAAATGCTAATAAATCATTTAAGGATGGCCCCTAATACCCCAAAAAAAGGAATAAGAAAGGAAAATAATTATTAACTGTACAATATATGGATACAATGCTAACCACAAGCAGTATTTTAAAATGTTTAGTGTGTGTATGGAATTATTCACTTAAAATGACATTTATTTCCAGTTTTCTGAATTTACTTTAATTTACTGAATTTACTTTACTAGAATTAGGGTGATTTTTATCTTTAAAATTTATTTTTATTTTNTGTCAAATGAAAAGTTTGGTTAATTTTTCAGCTTGTAATTTACCTTGCTATTCCAAATTGTCATCTACCTCCCACAACTCTCTAATTGATGACTAGAGTTTTGTTGTGTTGCTAATTACTCACTTTGTTCTCTTTTTATATGAGTGAGTTATGAAATAGTTTACCCTTCCTACTTAATCATGCAGATTTTGTGAGAACAGTATTATGTGGTGAAGAATTTGCTGTAGACTACCTACATGAACACAAATGATTCAGACTATTAACCTAAATGACCCAACCCAGACTATTTTACTAACCCAAACCAACTCAACTCAACCCAATTCAATCTAACTTAACACAGCTCGTAATATGACTTCAGATCAAAGTAGATTAGCAAAAAAGTCATGGCAGTGAATACTTTATTGGAAGAGTATAAAATTTTGACAAGTAGTGTACAAGTGTTTGGCTGGCAGTTTAGCTAGTTTGACTTTCAATGCTAGGTCAAGCAGTTAGGAGAGACAGCAAAGCAACTGCTTCAGATACCAAATTTTGAATGTAAGATCTTTCACATTGTTAGAATATATGATGAAATTATATTTCCCATTATTCCTGAGTAATTCTGACTTAATACAAGTATTGGGTCATCCTAAAAATAATTCAGTTTTTTAAATTGCAAGAGTTAAAAGTTGGAAGTAGAGGGGATAAACTGCCTGCATTAACTTGCTTTTGAAACGAGTAGTAAATTTTCCTTTATTCTCAATGCAAGAAAAGATTTTTTGGAGAGTGCTGGTCAATTATAATATTCCAAGTAAAAACGTACATGAAAAAAATCTGATAGGACCAGGACATGAACCTGGAATCTTCTGCTTTCTGGACAGATGCTTTATTCAATTAAGCTATTGAGTCAGAACATATTCTCTAGCGATTTTGGGATAGTTTGTAGGCAAGGATTAGGGTGGTTTTGTCCAACTCTGTGGCATCATCCATGGCAAACGTCCTTGTTGAGGAACTGGCCATACAAAGTGGTAGGAAGAAGAATCCCCCTTAAGGATAATACACAAGGAAAAGAGTAAAGGTAACTTTGCATTTTAATTGACTATAGTTAACTTAAATCTAGAAAAAATAAATTAATACATCTAGCAAATTAGCAATCATAGCTCCAAGGTAATAATTCATTGAAGCAGTTCTCCATGATCGTGCTTCATGTCTTGAAAAAATCCATGAAGATTATTCCCCTTGGTTCCTAAAAAATTTTGACTGACTTTTTAGGCAGATGGAACAGTCCTAGTTTTCTCAAAAATCCATTATGTAGATTTTTGCTGTGTCATATCTACATACATAATAATGAATGCAGTAAATAATGTATATAGTGACAGTGATATAATGCAAAACACTCTGGAATATTTTGCTTGAAAAGGTCTAAACATTGCTTTGAAATTGACATCCACATCTACTTATTGAGAAATATACTTATTGAGAGAAATCCATTAAGTGTAATTTGCAATAACTCAATAAAATTTAAAGGTGCAGCATATCACAGGTTGGACAAACATTTATAAATACGCAGAACATAAAATTCATAAAATAATAATAAAATTATCATCATTCATAAATATAAAAATATAATGGTAAATACATCCGAAAGATAAAATTTATAATTTATGGAACAAGGATATATACAATTGCAAGAATAAATACAAAAAATATTAATAATTACAACATATATTTATAAAATGTGAGGACAGAATTAGGGTTATTTTATTATATATTTATATTCTGGATTAATTTTATTTGAATAGGCAATAATTTTAATACTTCCTCTACCCCTTTTTTTAGGTTATGATTTTGGTAAAGTGTTTGTTCGACTTTGATTTTCTTCTATGGACACGAGAAGCTACTTCTGGCAACTTTCCGTTCTTTCCTCAGCACATTGTTGGCATTGAAAAGTCCAGAAAAAATGCTATTTATGACTTAATAGTTCTCTTATCTCTCTTTTTTCATAGGTTAGTATATTAAACAATGCTCCATTCTTTATGTTTAGAAAGTCTTTTTGAATTATTTTTCAAATGGAAGGTCTGACAAGGTAGGGTGTCCTGATAATGGATCTCGTTAATGGAGATCTCAAATCAATTTCCTTCAACAACTGTATTGCAAAATGAAGTAAATAAAATGGATAAGACCCAGTACATTAAGGTGACGAGAGAGATAAAATCTTGGTGAGACTGCCACATACAGGCAATAGAAGTTACTTTTTTAGTTATAAAAGTATAGATTAGTTTATAAAATAGTTTAGTAGAACTTGCTTTTAGAGGACAGAGAAACAAAGCACCTGAAATATGATATGCAAAATCAAGCTGATTAAGAAACACACCTAGTTGGTTGTAAATTTATTCATTATTGATTATCATTTATTGCCATTATAAATACAAAATGCAAAATACCTTCTCTTTATTTAGTCTATCATTAATTATTACCTTCACATGTACATATGCATCAATTTCTAATGTATTTTTATGGGGAAATACATGAACTCAGTTTTAACAGTTGGTGTTGTCCTCAGAGGGTTGTGTGGTTTATAACATCAACATTTTCATGTATTTTTATAAAGATCCTAATAATTTCAAATCAAAAGCAATAATCCATGGCCAAAATAAAAAAATCCCTACTTTTGATACTTGTCTAGACTTTGTATGGCTATTCTTTTTAATTTAATTTTGCAAAAGAAATTAACCCTGCAAGCAATAAAAATAAACTTAGCATGCATTTCTTATGGAAACACTTTGGATTATATGGGGTTGAACTGGCTACAGTTAGATGAATATGAAATAACCTATTATCTGCGCAGGAAGACAGACATTTAACAATCTTTAAAGTTTGAAACTTGTGCAACTTTTGGTTCTCAAGTTTAATGTGAACATACACACTCAAGTACAAACTTTCTACTTAATTTATAATAATATAAGAATTGTAGACTACTGTACCATTATTTTTTTAGATGTTATTTTATATTTTATACTTACTTTTTAATAAGGTTTCTGCAATATATCTTTCTTAGAAAGTTGAGAATTTTGCAAAATTCTTAACTTATAATGAGGGGATATTGCTTGACTTTGCTACAATATATTTGTATAAAACTATTTTCTTATTATATATTTAGTGATTCATGTTTAAAATAAAATTGTTTTAATGGTCTCATGAACTGAAATACTATTCCAGATTCATGTTAAAATTTCTTGGTCTATGGGAGAACACACCTTCAGATAATTCCTCTCAGAAGAGAGCAAGAAGTCCATTGATTAGGAATGTTAGTAGTTCAAATAGTGATTTGGGCATTTACTCATTAAATGTTACTAAGAGTTCTAAAAAAGAATTATCTGATTCAATAAATGAGGAACAATACAACTCAAGAATGGAAAGCCAAGTTTCTTTGGTTGTAACTCATACGGACATGCATGAAAAATTAAAAAATTTTCTTAAAGTGTTGTCTCTTGTGTAAGTGTCTTTCTTCCCTAATTATTTCTTTTATGAAAATATCATATTTTGGTTATTTCTAGATATATTACTGTCAAATGAAAAGTTTGGTTAATTTTTCAGCTTGTAATTTACCTTGCTATTCCAAATTGTCATCTACCTCCCACAACTCTCTAATTGATGACTAGAGTTTTGTTGTGTTGCTAATTACTCACTTTGTTCTCTTTTTATATGAGTGAGTTATGAAATAGTTTACCCTTCCTACTTAATCATGCAGATTTTGTGAGAACAGTATTATGTGGTGAAGAATTTGCTGTAGACTACCTACATGAACACAAATGATTCAGACTATTAACCTAAATGACCCAACCCAGACTATTTTACTAACCCAAACCAACTCAACTCAACCCAATTCAATCTAACTTAACACAGCTCGTAATATGACTTCAGATCAAAGTAGATTAGCAAAAAAGTCATGGCAGTGAATACTTTATTGGAAGAGTATAAAATTTTGACAAGTAGTGTACAAGTGTTTGGCTGGCAGTTTAGCTAGTTTGACTTTCAATGCTAGGTCAAGCAGTTAGGAGAGACAGCAAAGCAACTGCTTCAGATACCAAATTTTGAATGTAAGATCTTTCACATTGTTAGAATATACGATGAAATTATATTTCCCATTATTCCTGAGTAATTCTGACTTAATACAAGTATTGGGTCATCCTAAAAATAATTCAGTTTTTTAAATTGCAAGAATTAAAAGTTGGAAGTAGAGGGGATAAACTGCCTGCATTAACTTGCTTTTGAAACGAGTAGTAAATTTTCCTTTATTCTCAATGAAAGAAAAGATTTTTTGGAGAGTGCTGGTCAATTATAATATTCCAAGTAAAAACGTACATGAAAAAAATCTGATAGGACCAGGACATGAACCTGGAATCTTCTGCTTTCTGGACAGATGCTTTATTCAATTAAGCTATTGAGTCAGAACATATTCTCTAGCGATTTTGGGATAGTTTGTAGGCAAGGATTAGGGTGGTTTTGTCCAACTCTGTGGCATCATCCATGGCAAACGTCCTTGTTGAGGAACTGGCCATACAAAGTGGTAGGAAGAAGAATCCCCCTTAAGGATAATACACAAGGAAAAGAGTAAAGGTAACTTTGCATTTTAAGGCATGTACTTAGGAACAATCTCAAGGAAAAACGGACTTGAAAAAAGTCTGACAGGACCAGGACAGGGAAATCAGAAGATTCCAGGTTCGTGTCCTGGCCCTGTCAGACTTTTTTCAAGTCCGTTCTTCCTTGAGATTGTTCCTAGGTGCATGCATTAACATGCAAAGTTGCTTTTACCCTTTTCCTTGCCAGTTATAATACATATTTTTCAAAATTATACATGAAGTGACAAATAATCATTCAGTATATTTTAATTTATGAGATTGATAAAGGCTACAATGCAATGGAAAGTGCAAGGAATATTTATGCTGTGTATGTGGATAAGAGAATAAGCTTAAGCCAGTGTCAATGGTGGTTCCAGAAATTCCAAGTCAACATTTATGGTCTAGAAGATGAGCCTCATCTTTTAAAATATTGACAGCTTGATTAGGAACAAAATCCCATTGTAACTGTCGAGGAAGTAGCTGAGGAACTTGGATTAGATAATTCAACCATTCATTAACACCTGCATGTAAATTAAATGCAAAATAAATTTTAGATTAAAAGTTTTCTCTTAATTTTGAAAACTAACCGAATTACGAAAAAACATTACTTATAGAATGATCCAATATAATGAACTGGAAAAATATAAACATTGCTAAATTGTAGCAAGTGGAAAATGTCTGAGAACAATCCTGTGAAAAGATTTAGACTTTCAGAAATAAAAGAAACATTCCAAAAAGTATGATAGAAGTTATGTTTATAGCAGAGGCTTGTTTTGATGCACTTACTTACTCAGAGATGATATAGAATGGTTGATGTGTAAATGCTTTTTCCCAATGCTTTGAAATGCAAAAGTGAAGGAAGATTTTTATACATAAAAAATTATATTCTCAGCTGTTAGTGATAATCACATTTCTATGAATATATAAATATTTTCCAGGATGGTTTCTAAAGGCTTAGCTTGTGCTAGAATAATTTTCCTTACACAAGATCTAATCCAATTCTGGCTAATTAAATTTTCCAAAAGTTTATCATGTCAGAATAGGGATTCATTTTTAGAATTAAATCTCAAAATTTCATATTTACTGAAACAAATTAACATTTTCTTTTATCTTACAGATCTAGAAAGTATTTCTCCTCTACAACAGCTTTCTTCCATGATCTTCTCGAACCCACAATAAGAACTGTAGCTGATGTTTATGCTTACATGTTCATATGCGACTTTTTAAATTTTATTGTGATAATTTTTGGATTTCCATCATTTGGGGTTAGTTAAGAAGTCACTAGTATAGTAACTTTGAATTAGCTAAATATAAAATGTTTTGATAGAATGTTGACTATTACACATTTTATAAAGAAAATTAAACACTCACTTATTGAAGATTTTAACAAGTCACTTTTTTCCTGTAAATTTTTTCTTCATCTTTGCTTTTTCTTTTATTAAAAACCATTCCATTTTGTTTCAAGAGTTTGCATGCTGATGGAGGAGTGATAACTTATATTGAAGAAAACAGAATCCCTGTTCTATTTTTGGGCATGTTAATTGTTCAGGTAAATATATTCCCTACGTTCTATACATGAGTATATCAAGTTAGTTTCTTGTTATAAAGTTATTTCCTTATAAAAAATATGACGAATTAGACAAGTTTTAGTTATTTAAGTTATGATTTTTTAAAAAGTATTTAAAACTCAATTAAGAATATTCTTGCGGTTTAGAAGGACCGAAGGAGCTATCTTTGATAGCAAAATGCTCTTAGGACAGAATCTCAACATTGATGGTATTTTGAGTCTTTCTAAACTGCAACTAACCCAACTATCAGTGGCAACAACTATCCCACTCAAGATATTTTCTCTGTTTTTGGGAAAGAGTAGAAAGTTAGAGGCTGTCCTTAAATGATTTCCTGGAACTTATGGGACTTTTGAACTTCCACCCTCTGTCACAAAGTGTTACATATGTATTTCCAGATCCCCTTTAAGAGTGATATAATTTAAGTATAGCCTATTATTCTGAAGAAGCTCTGGAGAAAGACTTCCGTCCTGAAGAATAAAAGTTTTATGATAAATATACCATAAATTTTCAATTTTACTGATAATTATTATCAAACAACAAAAGTGTTAATTATTACCTATATCTAAGATATTTAATGAAAAATGTTATATTAATTATGTAAGAATTTTTCTCTCTTAATTAATTTTACTCTTCATAGACTATATGAGGGTAAGGTGAACATTTCTCGGCCTGATACAGAGATGGCATTGCAATCAGCAAAAATTTATGATCCCTGCCTGGGGGCACGTGTCATTAGTTCGCAAGACAAGTTTCAACTTGTTCTCTCAAGTAGTTTGCTTACATGTATTGTTGCAGTAGATGTCTTTCGTTTGTGTGAAAATATCCACCTATGGCCCTCTCAACTTCTTCATTGGAAGCGAAGCGCTTCCTAGAAAAAAATATCTTCATGTTTGGGAACAGATGGAAGTCTGAGGGTGCTAAATCAGGAGAATAGGGGGGATGGCCAAGCAAATCGTACCCCAAATCTCGTAGTTTTCCCATCGCCAACACACCTTTGTGAGCAGGTGTGTTGTCCCGGTGAAAGATGATTTTTTTCTTCTTCAAGCCAGGCCTCTTCTCGCAAATGTTGGCATCCAGCTTGTCAAGAAGGTTGGAGTAATATTCACCTGTAATTGTTCTGCCTTTTTCAAAGTAATCAAATAACAGGATTCCTTTTGCATCCCAAAACACACAGGCCATGACCTTTCCTGCAGATGCAATCGACCTTGCTTTCTTTGGCGCTGAACCACCGGCTTCCACCCACTGCTTTGACTGCTGTTTCGTTTCTGGTGTGTAGTGGTGGACCCATGTCTCATCCAATGTGACAAATTGCCACACATAATCCGTTGGTGCCCTCTTGAATCGGTCCTAACATTGCTGCAAAAATCGCTTGCACATTAGCTTTTGATCGGCATTCAGCAAATGCAACAGCCAGCTTGCGCAGAGCTTTTGCATCCCCAATTCTTTGTGCAAGATGTTTTGCACCCTTTCTTCTGATATCCCCATGGCCTCAGCTATCTCACTCATCTTCACTTGCCTATCGTCCAACATGATATCATGCACCTATTGGATGGTTTACGGTGTGGTTGCGGTTTTTGGCCGTCCTTCACGTAGGTAACCTTTGAGGGATGTGCGACCACATTTAAATTCAGCTGCCCACTTTTTAATGGTTGACATTGAAGAAGCAGAGTCCCCAAACACTTTTGTCTATTTCGGATGAATTTCCTTAGGGGTTAATCCATCCAAAACAAAGAATTTTATGACCGCACGATATTCAAGTTTATCAATTTTAACAAAAAAAACACAAAAGATGTCTACTGCAACAATACGTGTAAACAATCTACTTGAGAGAACAAGTTGAAACTTGTCTTTCGAACTAATGACATGTGCCCCCAGGCAGGGATCATAAATTTTTGCTGATTGCAACACCATCTCTGTGTCAGGTCGAGAAATGTTCACCTCACCCTCGTATTTATTTTGTAACATTTGATTGGTTTAAGTTATAACAATAGGGAAATATATTTAGCACATAACATTAGAAACTATTACATCTTATTGTATGTACCTTTTCCTCATTTAAACAGTGTAATGATGGAAGTTATTGAAAGTTTTGAAATTTGAAAATATTATGAGAAATAGAAGTAGCCAAATAAAATCAGTTTTTTAATATTATCTTTTCAGGTATAATAAATTATTATTTGTATAATTAAGTGTAGATATAATGAACTGTAAATAATAATCAGTTCTTGGAGTATAATTATTTCGAAAATAAATTCTTTTGCAGTCAGCTTTGATGATTATAGATCGAACACTCTATTTAAAAAAAAGTACACTGGGAAAGCTAATATTTCAGATTTCTTTAGTCATCATTGTTCACATTTGGATGTTTGTTATGTTGCCTGTACTGACTAAAAGGTATGGAAATTATGTAATCTCTTGTAGTTATATATATAATGAATGAGTTTTTGATTTTTAGCATGAGAGATATTTCTTAATATTATTTCATTTAAAGGCAGTTCAATTCAACATGGCCACCCCCAATGTTTTACATAGTCAAGTGCATATATCTGCTGTTCTCAGCTTATCAAATAAGGAGTGTTTACCCATCCCATATCCTTGGAAATTTCCTATCCAATAGTTATAACTATGTGAATATGTTTTTATTCATTGGGTAAGTTTCATATTTATACCAATATCTCTTTATGTTTGAGAATTTTTGTGACAATTCAATGCAGCTTTCTTTGTATTGTCAATGTTTCATATGTTGTATATAAACCTGCATTTTGTTTTAGGTTTATGAACCTTCCATTCTTGTTTGAACTCAGAGCATTTATGGATTGGATGTTGACTGATACAACTATGACTATATTTGAGTGGCTTATACTGGAGGACATATTTGCAAACATATACCTTATCAAGGTAGTTGTTGTGTAATTCATAAGAAAAAATGAGGACTTCATGTATTATTATGAAAATGCATGTTTTTCATCATAATACTGAAAAATGTTGATGATAATTTTGAGATAAAAGATTTAAATTCATATATTATCATATTAATCCATGCAGTCACAGTAATTGTTGAGCACCTAATTATGCCAATCATTTCTGTCATACAGAGACATTAAATTAATTATATTGTCTTGCTTTTTAAGTTGCATTTCCATTTAAATAAAGAGTGAATGTTGAATCTACTGAAATTAAGTTTATATTGATGCATTTGAATATGAAGATTTAATTAGCTACCTACCTAACTGTTAGCAAATAATAGAAATTTATAACTTATCAAAAAGCTTGCTCACTGTGATTACATAAAGCCTGCATCAAGGAATTTTAGTTCAGTCTGAAAGAGATGCAAACAATTGAATAATTCTGGTTTCTTTATTTCGGATGAATGGAATAACTGGTTTCAACTCGATTTTCATACTTCTCTTCATTGGTCGTGATGGCGGAGTGGTTAGCGTGTTAGTGCGTTATCGCTCCGACCCCACAATCCCGGGTTCAAATCCCGGCTAATCGGTTAGGGAATTAGGGAATGGTCATGTGTGTATGTCTTATTTATATCTGTTATTTGTCCAACGTAATTTGTCAAGTATGGCTGTTGTTGGATACCTTACAAATAAATAAATAAATTGATTAGCTGGAATTGGGTACAACATGGGTAATTTTGAATGAGAAAATTTATTTTGAGTTCTGAAAAGATGAATTCATAAATCAGAGATTTCATAAAACAGGAGTTTGTTAATTAACCTGTTCCTATAGTTTTGGAAAACTTTAAACTATATTTTTGGAAAACTTTAAATTAATGAAATTCCTCCTTGAATAGCTGTAATGCTCCATTCTGGGAATTATATTTATCAGTTTGATATATGCAATTCATTATTGGTGTTGAAATATTTTCAAAATTTTTCCACTGACTCCCATGATTTTTATTGAAATTAGTTTAAACTGTCATAAAAAACATTTAATTGATTTATTGGCCATTTTACTAATTAAGTTCTCTGACAGGTGTACTTCACTGATACTAATTGTATCAAGTGAATAAAAAGCTGTAAGAATTGTATTTAGTTTGATGAAAATTTGCGTGTACTTACAAAATGGGAATATGACTTGGTTACCTGTCAAATTAGTTAATTCAAAAACCCTACTTCTGAAAATTTGGCTGTAGAAATTGAAAACTATGATCCACATATTGCAATTCATAATATAGAAGAGAATATTATAAGAGACTTAGTGCTTTTTCTTATAAAATATATAATAATTTTATGTAGAATTCTACTTTCTCTTTTGTTATTGTGTTCTTCTTCTACAAAATCAGATATTCTTTCAGATACCAAATTCATGTTATAAAAGAAACAATCCTCTAAATCTTTCAACAGATAGCACCATAAAGCCCATTAAATGGCAAATTTATGGCAGTTACTATACTGGACCTTAATATTGAACCTTCTAATCATGATACTCAAAATGCTACAAAATTCAAGCTGAGTGATGTAAGATTTGGTGCTTTCCTAGCATATGATGTGTATGAATTCTTCACAAGATCTCCAACAGGTCAGATAAATTTCTGCCGATGTTTCAACGGCTAATTCTGCCATAGCAGAGTTAGCTGTCGAAAGTTCGGCAGCCCCGTAAAGAATTCGTACTCAAGTTGAGTGACTTTGGATAAATGTTTTATTATGGACCAGAATGTAGGAATATTGGAATAACTAGGGTTCAGCACCTAATTTTCTTTACTGCATTCATTTTTGCAGTTGAGCAGTTGAGACATTTAAATTGGATTGCTTTAATAATAATTTTGACTTGACATAATTGTAATGTTAAGATGAACTGAAATTATTTTCCATTAGTGTTCACGAACAGTGGAGAAGGATTTCCCTCAGCAAAGAGGAGAGAGGAAGAGCTTATTATCTAAATATCTTGTTGGTGGTGGAGCTCTTATTGGCATACTTGCAATTATTTGGTTCCCTTTGGTGTTTTTCTCCTTGGAGCATGCTGTTGGTGAGGCTAATCCACCTCATGATATCACTTTGGAGTTGAGGTTAGGGTCATATCAGCCCATATTTAGCTTGACTGTCCAGAATAACCAACTGCACAGGTAAGAAAGTCCTAATTTATATCCTTCAATGCACAATTAAAAAAAACTATTTCCGGTGGATATTGTTACTTTTAATATGACCATGAAAGAAAATATGATAGATTTTTTATGAAAAGTGAATTAGTGGATTGCCATTTTTATCCATCCATATGTTGTTATTTCATAGATACACTCATTCATTAACCCTTTTGCTCCTGTTGTCGTCTATACACGACAGACGTTTTCTTATGCAAAAGACCTACTGTCGTATATAGACAATGGAGGTTTTCCTATGCTAATTGCCTTCTGTTGTCTATAGATGACACAGGTACAAGCTTATTCTTCAAGGAGAAGCATAGCCTCCAGGTATATTTTTTGCCCCTTTCTGGCTGTAATTGCAGGTTTCCTTACCCTTCTCCGGGCAACCACATGGGTCTTAGGGTTAATGTTCAGCCCCTTTCACAGCATGAGGCCGCGGTTATTGTTATTGCAGTTATTTTGCTAAAGAATGATTTGTTGCTCTTTCAGTCAATATATACTTGGAGTTGAGAATCTCACATTTTGCTTGTAGTTTACAGATTTTAAATGAAATTTTAGTGTTAATATTATTGTATTTAGAGAAAATAGTAGATCTTTCAATATCATTATGGTAGATTGCTAAATATGTTAATATCAGCAGTAGAGTTTGGATTATAAGTTGTATGTCATCAGCTAAGAATGAGATTTTCATCATGAATGACATATTGGCCATGTGTGCAACAAATGATTGTTTAGGAAAAAACTGCAACAACATTTAGTTTTGCTAAGCCCCATGCTGCATTAGGGGCTATAAACTTCCCAGAGCCCTGCTGTGAAGGGCCCAAAAGGGTAACTAGCATCGGCAGAGGTATTTTTTTTGCCAAAGCCTCGGAATATGGACACGATTCTATGAGAATACTACCGTCGCAAAAGGGTTAAGAAAAAGTATTCCTTTTCCTTGTGAATTGAATTAGTTTGGCGATATTTCAAATAAATACTGGTTGAGTTTGTCCTATCCAAAATCTGAATTATTCTGAAATCCATACTGCAAGCACAAAATATTACTTAGTTAATTTTCAAACATTAATGACTTACCTTGTTACCCCCATCATTTTTAACCTTCTTAACCCCTTTCTTCTTACTGTGTTTGTTTAACCCTTAGATGCTCAAAGTGCTGATATATCAGGTTTCAGTTTTTGCCTTAAAACACTCAAAATGCTGATATATCAGCTCCAGGTTTAATCCTGTGTAAACATGTTTATTTATCTTGTTTTGAGTTAGTTTTAATTCTATTGTGGAGATTACATAGATGTTTATCACTCCTGTTGAAATGGTATTTAGTTTTTTATGTAAGCAAAAGACTTTATTTCTTCTTCCACACGTCTTACACTACTGCTACGCAGCAACTCATCATCCCATTTTTTAGCAATTTTTTCTGTATTGCATTTTTGGCTACACTTTGCTTCCGAACAGAAAAAATATAAATTTATGTATTCCATGTTTATATTTTTCCCTTTGCAACTTCTATTTCATTCATAAACAAAACAAATTTTCTTTACCAACATCCCTTGGATGCAGCTTTGTTTCGGTGACTGATCCAATATGTATTTTTGACCTTCATGGCCGTAGAATATGCACTGTCGGCATTCACTAGCGAACCACTTCAGTAGAGTCATAACAATGTAATCCAAAAGCTGATATGTAATCTGCTCATTATCGAGGATATGTTTTTTTTTTTACTTCCATGGTCATAAATGATGAACTTTTGCAATCTGAGTATGATCTGTGCTTGAAATACATACCCTTACTTGATCATCCTAATTATTGGTGTTTTGACACCATTATGTATCACATGAACAACTGAGTGTTGATAAAAGTCTTGTGGGAAAAAAACAGAACAACCCTGTTGCAATAATTACCAAACAAAAAATATCACTTGTGGGGGATAAACTTTTGGATGGTTTGTGATATTATGTCCAGTTATTGCTTAGCTTTCTTCACTTATAGAGGTGCCAAATGCAAAAAGGACAGAGCTAACATTCAAGAGTTTGGATTGGGTTATAATCTTGTTATAAAACTTTTGGAAATGGGGAATTATTTGCACAAAGGGTATCATGTGTTTGTGGATAATTTTTTTATGTCTGTCCTTCTTGTTCGACATCTTCATAGCACAGGAATCTACATAACAGACACTGTAAGGAAAAATAGGGAATTTCTCCCTGAAATTTTCAAAAAAGGAAATTTGCAGTAGTGGAGAATGTATACCTTCGTTCAGGTCCTGTTCTAGTGTGTAGAAGCTATGAAAAAACATCCTAAAAAGGGCCAGTTCATCATATGTAAATCATCATCATCATTTTTGAGTAAAGCAAATGCATAACAAAAGGAAATTAAGTCTACTATAAATGGGAAGAGAAAATTAAAGTCAAACCAGAAATTATTTGTGATTATAATAAGTTTATGGGGGGGGGGGG
>KZ308268.1:141160-178207 GCA_000376725.2 Ladona fulva
TGGGACAACTGGTTACGACAGGAGAGAAAAACAGGATTAATGAAGTGAATCGAAGAATGAAACTAGGATGGAGTGCTTTTGGAAGGAACAACGATATTCTGAAGTTGAAAATGCCAATGGTCTTAAAGAGAAAGGTCTTCGACCAATGCATTCTACCAGTTTTGACATATGGAAGTGAAACATGGGTGTTAAATGCAGCAATAACCCAGTGACTTCAGACTACACAAAGAAGTATGGAACAATGTATGCTTGGAATCACAAGAAGAGACTGGAAACACAACACCTGGGTTAGGAAGATAACAGGAGTGACAGACATCATAGATAGTGTAAGATCACTGAAATGGATGTGGGCAGGCCATGTTTCAAGGAGAAATGACAACAGATGGCATCAGCTGTTCTGAACTGGATACCAAGAGGTGTGAAGAGACCAAGTTTGTCAAGTACTTACTGAGTAGGATACATCAAGGTAGGTTAAATCTTGTTTCCCACCACAACTTCTGTGAACAAACAAATGAAATTAATAATGTCATGATACGACTGACTCTGCACGCTAACCCAAATCATCCTTCCTCTACTATATCCCTATTTCCTTGTCTCTCCTTTCCTCAATCCTTACCATTGCCTGAGGAATATTAAAAGAAGTATTATTAAAGTATTGGACAAGACATAATTGAATTACCAAAAGATTCTGTGGTAGGGTTGACAAATCCACAGTATACTTATATAGACTGTTCTGATGGTCTAACTTCCATTAAATTCTTGAATTGCTAAACCCAGATGCCAAAAGACCAAAAAATACCAGATTTAAGAGTTCCAAAAATATTATATTTTGATATTAAAATATCAAATAGAAAGATTTAGTTCTTTCTTGGTGTATTGACTGCTGAAAATTTTCTTGGATTATCAGCCAGGTTGTTTGGTCGATTGCCTCATTTTTGCCACACACTTTGAAGGTATCTTCAACCCTGAAGATGCGCAAAGTGTGTGGTCAAAATGTTAGTAGCAATCGACCAAACAACCCAGCTGACAACCTGAAAATAACTTTCTAAAATATCAAATGGGGTAAAAATTATTGCTGGATGCCTCAATAATATAATGATAATAATATTATTTTTCCAAGAATCAACATTTAGACAATATAGAACATATTATAGTTATAAAACCAAATAAAATTAAGATATATGCAATATTTCTTCTTGCTATTCGTTCAATTGCTTAAGTAGACATAGTAAGTGATAGCAAGTATATTTAGTTATATTTATATTGACTGAGAATTATGTGTGACTTCCATGAAATATTGTTGATCAGATATATCAAGGAATTTTGATTGGAAACTTCCTGGAAAGAGTTTTGGTGTGTCTTTATTATGAGGCTTTCATTTCCTTTCTTTTTATTAGAAATTGAATCATATGACATTCTTTTTCATTCATATTCTGTAAATTACCATTACATACATTTTATATTGATGAGATTTGATTAAGGGATATACTTGACATATTTGATAATATTTATCTTTAGGATTTGCTAAAATATTGAAAAGCTACTAAGTTCATTACTCTCTGTAAGATTTTAACATTACTTTTAAGAATATCATTTGTAATCAAATTTCAGTGAGCATTTTCAAATTACAGAAAAGAGTTATCAGAGATATCAGAATTACTCACTTAATAATAATTTTAAATCAGTTTACATTTTTTCAGGTTTGCCATTTCAAATTTTTTCAGGAGTAAAATTTATCTTACTTGATTGAATAAATCAGACATTAAGTGCTTAAATATGAATTATATTTTAAAATCTGCCTCCTAATGGTCTGATTTACTCTTATACTCTAGATAGGTCCATTTATTTGACTTTTACCTGGACTATAACCAGAGAAATGGTTACTCAAGACTTAAGTAGAGTTTCCACAGACTCACGTAGTCTTACAATAGATGCCTATGTTTCATCTTCTGGTCAGTATTTTAATTTGCTTCCTTTATTTCTCACTTGAGAAGTTTATTTATATCTTAAAATAGTTATATTATTTACAGATTATCTAATTTAAGCAGTACTCCCAAAGTTACTAACTTAAATTTCTCCTGCCTCCAGGTAACTCTGTGTTAGTTAGAAATCCAATACGATCTCTTTTGGCAGCTGCTTTAAATGGAAGTGAAACAAGCACTCCAGTAATCATTCCTTCTTTGTTGCCCAAATTTCTTAAAGTTACTAAAGATGGCAAAGCTAAATCTGTGCCTCAGCTCATGATCTTTGATTCAGGTAAATTATAAAAGTTACTTACTTCTACTTCTACTTATAAAAATTATTTAACCATCTTTGATTTTGTTGAGAATTATAAAGATAAATCCACATACTATAGATTATCATCAGTGGTAAAGTTTTCTTTGGAAATTCTGTTAGATCAATCTTTGAAACTTCATTATAATTATCATTGAAGGTCCTGTCGTAAAAAAAAGAATTCGATTATCTGCATTGCAGCTTATCTGTAGATCTTATGATTCAGAGAATGATGTTTGTGGAGTTAATCCTTAGGGTCAAAGATATATTTTCAATGAGTTTTGGAATTCATCCTTGGTTTTCTTTTTCATACTACTTCCTGGTTGTGTGCTCTATCCAAATTTTTGTATGTGTGTACTTTTATGTTGCTGCTTCCAGATCATACAAACCTTGTTTAATCCTTGTATCTTATATCTTACTCATGAAACAAAATGTTTCTTGCCTATTATTCTTATTTCCTCAAATTTTCTCTGATACACTTCTCAAGAAAATGAGAAATGTTGAGTAGAGACCAAGACACACTGGTGGTGGTGATGAAATTATTTTGAGTTTACATACTTCTATGGACAGGATACCAGCAAAGTAAGTTCTTTTGCTAGTCTATATTAAAATGGAGGAACTGGAGTAACTTTGATATGAGCTATTGAAGTTTTGTATACACCAAGAGAANCAAAACATATGAACCTGCCACGGCGGCTTGAGTGATTTTACTATTTCCGTTTTAATTACTGCAGCTATAATATCATGATCTGAAATTCCGTTAATTATATTTAGATCATCGAACAGGTGTGACTGCGATGTGACTAATAAGGCTAATACATTACCTCGACCTTCGTGAGTCGTCCTCGTAACTTTCTTATTAAGTTGATCTAAAGCATGGAGCAAAAAATTATCTATCAATGTCTGCGATATATTTTTCTCTCTACCAGAACTCGATAAATTATCCCAATCAATATGGGGAAGGTTAAAATCCCCTCCTATAACTATGATGGGATCCTTCATTTTCTTCCAAATAATCACTAATGATAAAGATTTTTGTTCCATAAATTCCATAGCTCAATAATTTATATTGCCTTCTCTTATAACATGGGATAATTCTTTCTTTTGAATTTCTTCTTCATGCCTAACAGTCAGAATATAGTTAAGTTTTAATGATATCTCTTTCTAACGCATGCATTTTTAGTGAAATATGTGTGAGCAAAATCTGCAATGAAGAATTTTTTCTTGCATTAAAATGTCAATTTGGTAAGCACTGCAAAACAGGTTCAGGTTGCCATATTGATGTAGTCCCTGAATCTGGATATTGTATCATATATCACTCAGTTGTAAAAAGCTGAATTATTAAAATAACATACCAGTTCATATTTAATTTTGTCATATCTTTCTGTATGTATTTACTGTGTATATATATTGAGTTAAACTTTTAATTTCTTTTTTTTAGAGAGGTTCAGAGAATCATGGGGAAGTCCAGCTGAAGATAAATATTCTGAAAGTCATGGATTCCGAAACTTGAGTCTAACTTTCCATTCTGGGACTGTGTTTAGTTGGTGGGAACTTAATGAAGTATGCTCAGATACAGATTCTCCTTTCCTTTATTCTCTTCCTTTTCAAGATAGTTTGGACCACCAAACAGGAAATTGCCCTTATATTACTATTTACATGTTTAATGACAAGGAATTTTCTTCATTTCTCAAGTTTATTTCCAGAAGTGGGTAAGTTTTGCAAAAAATGTTTAATATTATTTTTCATAATTTTAAGGAAACACTTCCTGAGATCACACAGGAGACTAAAAGCTGCATATAGAAGATGATTTTAGGAAATTAATTGAAAAGATTAGCCAATATTTTATTATGATTTGTGTTATTCATATCTATGAGATAAATTTATATGGAAAAAACTTTGAAGTGATGATGCTGGAATTAATTGTAATTAAGAAAGCTTTCTAAAAAAAATAATTGTAACAGATTGGATGGACTCTGTCTTGACTTGGTGGGAATCCATATTAAGTCTATAAATTATTTATTTACATTATTTTGATGTATGCTAAATCACTGGCAAAGAATGACTTTATTTAATTTAAGGTTTTGCATCATTCTTAAATTCAAAGGAATTTTTTGGGGCTTCTCACCATAATGATTGTTTGTGTGATAAAGTTTTGCCTTAATTTTGGCAGGCCTTTTCAGGTTGAAGTTGGTGGATAGCGCATCTGATTGCTTTTATATAGGCGTGCTTCTCTTTCTGCTACTCTGTGATTGGTTAGTTGATCTAATTCAGGTTTCAATCCTTTCCATTTGCTAACACTTCATGAAATCTCAAAACATGTTCTTGGACCCCTAACAGAAATATCAAATTTTTATCAATTTAGCAAACAAAAATTGGGTTTCTATACTGTGAAATCATATAGGAAAATTTAACTACTGGAATAAACTAATAAAATCCTCGATGAGATAGGATCGTTTAATTCGTTGTAATTGCAACTTTGTAGGAAGCAATTCCTATTTATGATAACATCTCACATTACCAAAATAAGCTTCTTGCAGAGGTGCATGCACCCCTGGTTAAGAACTACTGGTCTAATGGAAGCCCACATAATCCTTTTTAGGTCAATGTTGTTTCTTATCTGTTACTTATGGGTAATCTAATGGGCTTCCATTAGATTTTTCTTCTCAGCTAACTCAATAGCTGCTGACACAGACTTCTGTAGGACCTGCAGGAAGGAGTCTATCAAGTCCCACACTTCTGTAGAAAATTCTACATTGGTGAGATGTGTAGGCCCCTGAGAGTTTGCATGAGAGAACATAAGAGAATGATTACATTACATGAATTAATGAATCACATTACATACTAAACTTTTCTCTTTCCCAGGGGAGATATGCATCTACTTGAGGAAGGGAAAACAAGAAATTCTTTTTTGCAATTTAGAATGGTTCTAATACTGTGTCACAACCTGTGACAACTCGTAACCACAGAGAATCTCTGCCCTTTATTATCCAATTTTGTAAATTTTTACCATCAATTTATTCATAGTAATTTTTAGATAGATACATAGATCTCTCTGTAAATAACAGTATCATTGGCAAATAGCCTAACTTTACATCAAAAATTATCCACTACATCCTCTATATAAATTAGGAACAAAATCGGACCTAATACTCTACCCTGCGGAACACAGGATGTGACGCAAACCTCATCAGATAAAATTCTGTCCAACACAACTTTCTGCGATCTGTTTCCTAAAAATGATTTTATCCAATCAACTACTTTTTTGTTAATCCCGTAAGCCATCAACTTATGGATTATTTTGAATTTGATTATTTTGAAGTTTGAATAACAAGCAATAGTATACCCTCTGGTCCCGGCACTTTAATCTTGTCTACCGCTCTCAACAACATTCCTATTCCATCCACTGACAACTCGATTGGCCCCATCTTTGAATTAACCCACTTAGAAAATTTGTTGGTGCATCTATAGTAAAACTTTCCTGGTAGTGTCGATTAAGTATATTTGCTTTTCCCATCGAATCACTAATTGTTAATCCCACATCATTAACAAGGCTGGGTACTGAAGACTGACCTCCATAAGATTCTTGGACATATGACCAAAACTCCTTCTGGTCGCCTCTTAAAGACACTAAAAGGGTTTTAGATCTATATCCCTGAAACTCATTCTGTGATTCTTCCTTAAGCAATCTTTACACTTCCGTATATTTCTGCCGCTCAATTTCAAAGTCTACTCCGACCCTCTCTAGCCTCTTCATCCAAGCGTGTAAAATCCTTTGCTTCCTATGCAATGCCCACAACTTAGGTTTCATCCAACGCGGATGAATTGAATTCCTTATGCTCCCTCACAGTTTTAATTCGGACGAACCTAGCTAAGCCTTCTTTAAGTATACGGATTAACTTTATCCAGCTGTCCTCAATGCTATTACTACTCACAAAACAATAATAGTCATCCCTGTTTAGATTGTTATAATCCCTGAATTCTGAAAATCTAGCCTTACAAAACATATGAACCTGCCACGGCGGCTTGAGTGATTTTACTATTTCCGTTTTAATTACTGCAGCTATAATATCATGATCTGAAATTCCGTTAATTATATTTAGATCATCGAACAGGTGTGACTGCGATGTGACTAATAAGGCTAATACATTACCTCGACCTTCGTGAGTCGTCCTCGTAACTTTCTTATTAAGTTGATCTAAAGCATGGAGCGAAAAATTATCTATCAATGTCTGCGATATATTTTTCTCTCTACCAGAATACGAACTCGATAAATTATCCCAATCAATATGGGGAAGGTTAAAATCCCCTCCTATAACTATGATGGGATCCTTCATTTTCTTCCAAATAATCACTAATGATTCAGTTAGTTCCTCTATATATTTGATCTTGCCATCAGGAGGCCGATAAAATGAACAGAAAAGCACCTTCCTTCCATTCCGTCTGATTTTGCTTTCTGTCTAGGCTGTAAAAAGGGGATTTTGGAATCAAATACTGCATGACCCATTCTGCATCTCACATAGACATTCCTGAAAACATCTCCGTACCCTCCTCCTATCTTCCCTATTCCAGCAAAAAAATTTTGCATGAGATTTTCTTCAGGATTTAGTCTGCCTCAGGAATATGATTAGATAGCTTTAGCTTATTCACATGGTTTATTGTTGTATCTTGATAGCATATCAATTACAAAAACAAAATATGCTTTGCTTCTAAAGTTTAGTAATCACAAATCACTCTTTTTCATACAAGAGATAATTATTAAAATTGTCATGATTGAGCTAATATCTCATTTTAGTAAAATGAGATATTAGCTCAATCATGACAGTTTTAATAAGTAGTATTTTTTAGCTAGTATCATTCATTTTATAAATGAAAAGTTATATTATTTACAATTAAAAGAATTCTAAAATGATTTTCCTTCCATTTTCACAGAATCATTGGTCTGTACATTACTATGGTGTTGGTGGCAAGTAAATTAATTCACCATTTCTGTACTGGCATGTCTGTTACCATCATGTTTACACATCTGCCAAATGTTGATAGAATTTTACAGGTATGGCAAAAACTTTCCAAGTGTTCAGAATATTAAAAGGAATATCTATAGCTTACAAAAGTGACTTTTTCATGGCAAGATTTTTGATTGTCTTTCCAATAGACGTCTTACATTGGTCTTTGAATAAATTTCAATTTGGGACACACTCTTAATATTTTACAGATAATTGTTTTATATAATNCTTGTAAGGTATATTTTTCCTATCCCCAGATGCACTGCAACCTGGATTAGCTGATCATCTGCCTCATTTGTTATTCCACAATTAGGTTACATTATCTTTATTGCCATCTCTCACTCTTTCCCTGATTTGCCTTGTCTCTAAAGTAGTTCCTTGTGACACTCTTGTTTGTAATGACCTCATCTGTGAGAAGTAAGAATATAATGAAAGCATTCAAAATTTTAAAATGACCTTTACATGAATTTTGCAAATTTTTTTTTATCTAACTTAAAAATACATTTTATTAAGTTTCAAGAATTCTAAAAATCCTTACCATTTCACTGTAGAAAGTCTATCAAATCATGTATAATTTGAAATGAGTTGTTGGTAAGTTTGTTGAACTAATTTTTCCAAAGGTGAAATGGACATGAAAAAAGTTTGACAAGACTGGGACTCAAACTCAGATCTTTCACTTTCCAGGTGACAGCTCTAGCCAATTGAGCCACCATGCCAGAAAATTGTGTGGTGTTATAGGATATGCTTTTGAATCCTAGTCCAGTCAGACTTTGTTCATGTCTGTTTCTCAGTGGGAATATTTCTAACTGCACACTTTGTAGTGCATAATTACTTATAACCTTATTCCTTGAACTAATTTTTAATAACAAGTTTGTAGTATTCGTGTCTGTGAGTGTGGTCAGAATTACTTCACATTCTCTGGCAGAAAATTTATTTGAGAGTCAACAATATTTGTGGAGATATCATTTGATTAATATTTAGGACTGAAATATTAGTGTTAGAACTTTGGTGTATTTCAGGGGTCAAGTTTCCAAAATTTAGTTAAGTGGGTAGAATTTCTAAATGTTTACTTCTTCTCCTTTTCAGGAGGCTCTTGAAAAATGAGCTCCTGCCCATAAGGAATTAATGTCAATTAGGACAAAGAAAAAATCTTGAAATACCTTATAAAAGTATCTCTCTTAGGAACAACATAAATACAGATAAAAATATCAATAAATCTGGAACGAAGGCTTTCGCCGTAATTATCCATGTTGACTGCTTTCGGGCACACAGCGTTGTTTGTTGAAGGACGACGACGTTTCGCCAGCGCTTCTGCTGGCTTCTTCAGGTCGGAAGTGGACGAAATGAGGATAGGAACACTTCCAACCTGAAGAAGCCAGCAGAAGCGCTGGCGAAACGTCGTCGTCCTTCGACAAACAACGCTGTGTGCCCGAAAGCAGTCAACACAATATCAATAAATGTTGGAGTGCAGGAAGTGCTCTCAGATTTCTATGTGGGTAATGGCATCTAGGATGGGCTTCAGCTTCTTTTTCAGAGGCCACCTTGACAGAGTGCAGAGTAGTAGTTATCTCTTTCACTTTTGGGATCTCACCATTGAGGCCAATCAGGAGGTTACCTTATTCTCATTTGTTTTCCTTTGTACCAATGCAAGTAATTTTAACTGCCACCTTCCAGGGGACAAGCCACCAAAATCTGTTTTAGGAGAATCTTAATCATTGTTGAAATTTCTTTTCTTCATTTTGAACTAAGTTGATTTCTTTATAACTCTGCTCCCTCTACTTTGGAGCACTCTTGTCTTGTCAAAGGCTATCCAATGTTCTTGGCATGGGACAAGTTCTGTTATTGTTAACTTCTTTGGCTGTTTTAGTGGGATATGTCTATGTTGATCTTCAATCAGGTCTTTATTGTTTGGCCCCTTTTGTCCTAAATATGCTGCTCTGAATTTGCAGGGTGCTTTCAGGCTAGTATGGTTTTTGACCTTTGATATAAAATTCCCAATCTTCCTAGAAGGGTTGTGCACAGTTTTGAGTATTATGCTTGCCTAAGATTCTTCATTTGATCCTTGACACTGGAGCATCCCATATCCCACTGTTGTATCAAGGATAATGTAAATAATCCAAGGCAATCCAAGATAATATTAAAATTGTAAACAAGCTTGCTATACTACTATGCTTTGGTATACTTCCACTGCTTTACACTTTATCCTAAAGATGGCCTCTGAGAAAGAAGCTACAATATTAACCATCATTTTGTGCCATTACCTGGCCGGAAACCCTTGAGCACTTTCTTCTTCAACAACATTGGGAAAGCATATGATTGTTCCAAAAATTGGAGTTTTGACAGATATAGTAAATAGTATAATATAAATGTGAAATTTTCAGGATGTCACCTCTATTTCTCTTTTCGAGTCTATTGCACTTAGCCTTTTTTACCATTCTACTCATATTAACAATTATAAGTAAATGGAATATATTGATTTATATTACAGTTATGCTATGATATTTACCTGGTACGAGAAAATCGTGAGTGGTATCTTGAGGAGGACCTGTATGCAAAGCTCCTGTTCCTATATCGATGTCCTGAATTACTTATTAAGTGGTCACAGCCTACAGTAGAAGCAATTAATGCACCTTCTAATCAAACCACTGACTTACCAAGAACTGATCAGTCAGACGAAGAAACTGTTGAGTAAAGCATGGTGAGGAGATCATAATAAGACCAGAGATCACAAGCTTGCCTTAAAAAGACTTGCTTGTAACTTGCTCTAAAAGATTTCATCAAGAAGATTCTTTTCTGTTTCAGAAGGGTAGATGAAAAAGTCATTTGGAAAATGATGGCAAAATTTCAATGAAATATTGGCCCTGAGTTACTTTTCTTCAGTACTTTCTTATGTAAAAAATTATTTGCAATTTTGAATCAATAAATAAATGAGGACTGAAAAGTGAAATCCTTATTTTTGAAGGACAGAAACATTTCAAATGCAATAAAACCTGTCTAAAAGGCTCCATCTTAAGGTACTGTCACACTTAACAAAAGTTTCCCCCAGTCCTGGTCCCTTTCACATAAAACAAATTGTCAAAATACTGCTTAAGGTACTCAGTAAAATGCTTGTAAGGTATATTTTTCCTATCCCCAGATGCACTGCAACCTGGATTAGCTGATCATCTGCCTCATTTGTTATTCCACAATTAGGTTACATTATCTTTATTGCCATCTCTCGCTCTTTCCCTGATTTGCCTTGTCTCTAAAGTAGTTCCTTGTGGCACTCTTGTTTGTAATGACCTCATCTGTGAGAAGAAACTGAAGATATTGGGAAGTATAACAATTACCATCTCACTGTTTTGCTCATACTGGACCTCCAATCCAGACCTTCCCAATCAGTCTTGCAAGGGCAGGACCATACATTTCAAAATTACTTGGTCTTCCCTTTTGTTGCATTCTCAAGTTGTAATCATATTGAATAAGTAAGTTGCATTGAATATCATGTATAAAATAAAAATTGCAATACAGTGTTTGGTGGACTTTTGAGAGAATTCTTGATAGGGTTCTGTGATGGCCTCTCATCAGTGCTGTTAAAATAAAATTAAGTGACAAAGGAATATATATATCGTACACAACAGTTAACGACGACATTTTGCCTATCTTGGTGTGCTTGCCACTTCATCAACTGTTCTCAACTCTACTTCGATAACTTTGACTTCCAGTTCTATTTCTTTTAGTGCTGAAAACCTATTTCTTAGTTCCAGTTGGAACTCTTCCTGATTTTCTTCTAACTTCCTAATACTTACCTCAAGTTTCCTTGATTTGATCAACTTCTCTTGCTCCATTCAAAGGTTAATCAATTCTTCACAGTTATTGACTGTGTTAAGTTTTCTTACCAATGTGCAATCTATTTAATTTTTTACTTCATTGGGACCTCTCCAGACCCAGTTCCTTGTAAGATTTTTCTTAAAGTACATATTTGTGATGTACTTATTGGTGCATTCTGCATACTCTACATGGCGGTGTCTTCATTAATTTCTATTCTTACAACAGAGCCATCTGCTTCCTGCTTACCTACATGAGTATTTAAATTGATGATGATTTTATAGTAGTGGTCCTATTTATCATGTTTAGTGCTGAGAGTGGTAGAATTTTTCATTTCCTCCTCACTGCTTGCTACTGTTGGTGCGTAAACTTGGTTGATCTTAACAGATTAATGCTTATTTATCTTGAGTATGAGCTTATGTACTCTGTCAGATAAACTTTCAATTTTCTCCATGTTATTTTTCCACTTCTTGTTGATTAAGAAGCAAATGCCTCCAAGTCTTCTATCCTTTTTGCCCATGTAATAGAATGTCTGTCCTTAACTGCTATCTTCTGATTGTATTCTGATTTTGCTGAGGCTGATGACATCTCACTTTATCTTCTCTACTTCATTCAGTAGCTCCAGGAGTTGATCTTTGCTCTTCAAGTTGCGACAGTTGTAGGTTGCAAATTGTAGGGTTGTAGCTCTATTCTTCATGATTCACCCTTTCATTACTACCACCTTCTGCTGTGTCAAATCAACACATTTGTATGCAGTAAAACCTTCTAACGATGCTTTTCAGGGGACTGAGTGAAAAACTGGGCTATAATGTTCATATTGTTTTTGCAGGATGCAAGGTGAGTGAAGAGATGATTGAAATCAGGAACTGTATTGTGTTACAGGGTTGCCTAAACTCAGATAGCCTATTTTCAATAATTTATTGCTGCAAACTAAGGCCTATTCACACAAACCCTATAACACTTTTTCATTACTCCACTACCTCTACCACCGCAAAATTTTTTATCATAATCCCTGGACAAAATGAGAATCACTCCTTGTCATACATGTTTAGGAATTGCTGTCATACCACCCATTGCACAAATACGGATTTACCCTCCTATATCTACACTCAACCCGTACCCGCAAAATTTGGAAATCATCCAACCTGCAAATTTTCATGTGTATATCTGTGGGTCGGGCTGTATAAAATGGGAGGTTTTGTGTTCTCCACTTGGCAGGCTGCTTGAGCTTTGTTTATTAATTCATTGGTGTGGTCTTCCCATGACAACTGATTGTCAATGACAATGCCGAGGATTTTCTGCTGTGTTGTCTTACAAGGAGAGGCCACGAAATATGCTCCGCCGATTTGAACGAAATATTTTTTTTATGATAGAGGAGATGAAATGTAGCCAAAGTGTAACGGGGTTCTTGCAAATGGGCCTTAGTTTTTTTTTAATAAATTATTTTTTTTTCGTAATTTTACGCGCTCGATTGTCGTGCGCTCAATTGTAGCTCGCTCAATTGTAGCGCGCTCAATTGTACCGAAACCAAGCGTGGAACAATTACTTTGTTATCTAATTTCTTACGAAATCTTTAATAGTACTTACCAGCTTGTAAGCTCATGTGCTTTTAAGTTTTGTGAGGAATCATTTTGAGTAGTGTTATATATTTAACCAGCAATGGATAATGTTGGTTTAAATTGTAGCGCGCTTAATTGTCGCGCGCTCAATTGTCCCGAAACCAAGCGTGGGACGATAACTTTGTTTTCTAATTTCTTATGAAATCTTTAATAGTACTTACCAGCTTGTAAGCTCATGTGCTTTTAATTTTTGCGAGGAATCGTTTTAGGAAGTGTTGGTATAATGTTGGTAGTGTGAGCCATTTTTCCAAGGATGAAAAATCTTCAGCGACTGTTAAGGATTTTTCGAAGGAGGATGCAACCGGTGCAGTAAAAATTTTGCACACAAACACACACAGCCAGTCTCTAAAAGGAATTATCCGGTTTGCCGGGATTCGAACCCGGGACCTTAGTATTGGAATCCTACACCGGCCATTATTCGGAGGAATCACTTCGTCACCGCGGCTGGATAAATGTAAATAATAGTATAAGCGAGCTCAACAACAGTGTTATTTCAATCCTTATGGCAAAGGATTTTTATTTTTTTCGGTTCTTCTTATTGCTGCCTAAGCGATAACCCCCAATCGCTCTTTTAACTCGATTTTCCGACCAATATTGCAATTTACGCACATCTTTTAAAGGTGTTGGTATTGTCACGTATTCTCTTAATTTTTTTGCAGTAATTGAAACTTCACGTATTCCTAGAGAATCATATTTTCAATTAAAAATTTACAAAAAAAATTTAACTTAATTCAAATTATAGGAATCACCGGACTGTATGGCACTATTTTGAAAAAAATGTTTAGTTTCAGAATTTGGAGGCGTACCAAGCATACTGTATCATGTCTTTGAAGCGAGGTGAAGACAGCTGATTGTGTATGAGGGAGTTTATTTTTATTTCGTCCTCCCTGGAGCTTATTTCACGTTTCTCCTGTATGAGATAAGTACTGTTTTGAAGCCTCGCGATGAACTGTTTCACTTGGCGATAAAAATATACGTCGCATGGCTGGCACAATGTTGTGCATTTTGCTGGAATTATCTTTAGCTTACAAGTTGGGATATTGTCTTCATCAAGAAATAGTTCGTCGTAAATTGACGGATTCGTTTGGCCGCTCCATGAATCAAATATCAGCAAAAATTGATTGGATGAGACGTATGGCTTCACTACATTTTCCAAAAACACTTTATAAATATCTGTTGATAATTTCCCTGACTTTGAACAAGTTACAAAAACGTTTTTAAATTTTTCCACTAACCGATCCACATTTCTTCGAACATTAGGACCCAAACTACCGTCAACTTCCTGCAAACATAGAAACACTTGTGGTAGTAATTTTCCTGATGCGGTGATAGCGTACTGTGCGGTGTCTGAATGTGTTACTTTGTTCCTATCTCGTACTCTTAAGGCCACAGATTAAGTAATATAGAATATTTATTGAAGTAACTATGAACTTCAAGATAAAAATGTATTTCACAGCATTCATTATATGAAAAAAATACAGACATAAGCACCTCTAAAGCTTACCTTGCAAAAATTTTACTGTACCAGTTGCATCCGCCTTCGAAAAATCCTTAATACTCACTGAAGAATATTCTTCCTTGGATAAACGGCTCGCACTAGAAGAACCAGCATTATCCATTGCTGGCGAAATAAATTACAGAACTCAAAATGATTCTTTGCGACACTTAAAAGCACATGAGCGTTCAAGCTGGTGAGTACTAATAAATATTTCTTTATAAGTTTTCCGTATGATATTCCTCCGTGAACTTACTAGTTAGAAAATCGAAGTAAGCTTCCCAAGCTTGTTACCGCAACAATAGAGCGCGTGGCAACTGAGCGCGTGACAATTGGTTCATTGTAATTCAATTAGAAATTGAATGCAAAGATAATCTGGGTTAAAAATTAGAGTTTCTACAATATACTATCCTGGCAATCAATAATTGTTGGCCGGCGATTTAACTCTCTTTAATAAATTATCTGATCTTTATCAAGGCGTGACAATACCAACACCTTTAAACATGTGCGTAAATTGCAATATTCGTCGGAAAATAATCGGGTTAGAAGAGCGAGTGGGCATTATCGCTTAGGCACCAATGAGAAGAACCGAAAAAAATATTCCTTAACGTAAGGTTTGAAATCACACTGGAATTGAGCTCGCTTATTTTATTGCCCCCATGCTGTCACTTGCCTGTCGACGGCTAGCGACCGCGACCTTTCAATTTTTAAGTTTCTTTCATGATGCTCACCGCTATTCGGGGGTGTTCATCTTCTAACGTAGCCATGGAAAAACAAGTGAAGATTTGAATTACTCTTATCTGCAGCGATTGATAGCAATCTAGCTCCTTTATCCTGTTGCTACACGTCTCCGAGGCATGAGTCGCAGTTACAATCGTATATATTAATGCAAATAATGATTTTTTGGCCGTCAATGAGTGATTACATACAGTCATATAAAATTCTTAATTCAATGGAAAAAAATAAGAATGAAAATAATAATGTATCTAACCGGATTATGTGTAAATCCAACACTGTAACCACTGCACCAACACGTTCCACAATATGTTTAACTAGCTTAAAATTATGAAAAGAAAATAATTTATTAAAAATAAACTAAAAATAAATAAAAAAGAACCCCATTACATATTTGCTACATTTCACCGCATCAACGTCAATTAGAAAACAAAGTAATCGTCCCACACTCGGTTTCGGAATTATTGAGCGCGCGACAATTGTGCGCGCGACAATTGAGCGTGCGACAATTGAGCGCGTGAAAATTGATTCATTCTAATTAAAATAGAAATTGTATTCAAAGAAAACCTAGGTTGAAAATTAGGGTTTCTACATTATAGGTTCCCGAAAATCCATAATTGATGGCCTCTAACCACGCACCAACACGTAACACAATAGGCTTAACTGGCTTAAAACTATGAAAAGAAAATAATTTATTAAAAAAAAACTAAGGCCCATTTGCAAGAACCCCGTTACGCTTTTGCTACATTTCATCTCCTCTATCATAAAAAAATATTTCGTTCAAAACGGCGGAGCATATTTCGTGGCCTCTCCTTGTTAGGGATGGTATTTCCATATTCTTCATGTCATAATGAAGGTGTGTGTTGACAGAATACGTGTGCTCATTCTCAAGATAAATGAGTGATACTCTGTTCAGCTCATCCAAGTTTATGCTCAAACAGTGAAGTGGAAATTGATTGTTTTTGTCTATCAGACTCTTGGCACTGAACATAAAAAAAGGAGAAAAACCTTCTAAAATCATTATAGGTGATTTTAACGCTCTTTTAGGTAAGCAAGAAATAGATGATGCTGTTGCAGGACAATAAGGACAGGGCTACAGAAATGAATGAGGTCATTGTCTGGTAAAGTTTGCAGGATGCACCAATCTGTACATCACAAATACATATTTCAAGAAGAATCTTAATAGGAAGTGGACTTAGAGAGGTCCTAATGTAGTAAAAAATGAAATAGACAGCATAAAAACTCTACACAGTCACTGACTGTGAATTTATGATCAGTTTCAGCACAGGAAGTGACGATAGAATTGCAAGATGTAAACTGAAAAATTAACCTCTGGATGTGATGCAAGAAGTTGGTCTCATCCAGGAAACATGAAGTAAGTATTACAAAATCAGAAGAAAATCAGAAAAAGTTCCATCTGGAACTAATAAATATTTATGTAGCTCTTCAAGAAGAAGAAAGAACTGGAATCTAAATTCATGGAAATCCTAAAGAAGTTGCAAGCATACCTAGAAGACTGAAGGATAGAAAGTTTAGCAACAGAACCAGGCAAAGTATGAAACAAAAGTGTGAAAGATCTGAAGAACTCAGACATACAAAATGATATGTAACATCAAATATGCCAAACTAAGCAAGTCTATTAGAGTGGACATTCAATTTCTCCATTTTTCCATCTCCATTTCTCGAATCCAATATTTCTAGTGACATGGAGTCAACCCAAAGAAAACATGTTTATCCTTGGTTGAAATCATCTATCTCTTTGGCATGTACTAAATAAAGTTTTTAAGATCATTTCAATTTAATTTTTATGGAGTAATTAAACCAGTCTGACTAAAGGATATTTTGAAGGATATCTCTGCTTATCACGTTTTGGAGTACTCTCCTGTAATTATACCTTAAATATAGTGAGAGGTTTGTATGACTGTACTGATACTTCCCTAGGTTGGATTGGTTATCAAGATTGAGTGTGGAATTGTTGAAGTACAACAATAAATATTTAATTAATCAAACAATCACAATAGATAATTAATGTATGATATTAATATTGCTCTTATATCCATCAAAGCTATCAAAGTATTTGATGTCTGTAGGCAAAGAAACGTTTCTCACTCCACACTGTTACTACAAATATCTGTAAAGAAGAAAACTTAAAAGTATAAAAAATGTAAATTTATGAAAAATCATATTTAGGACATGCTTTAGAGAACCTTATGGTAACTAATGAATGTGTATTATAGATTATATTCCTTGCTCTGTGGCAAGGAATATAATCCACGCTATCCATATTGCTTGACCAGTGATTAAAATAAAGAGTCAAATGTCTTTGCTTCCGTGCCTATGATTGTCTAATTGTGAAACTGGTTCTCTCATTTAACATCTAATAAGTAATGTTACAAGAGTAATGAGAATTATTATGGGAAGGACAAAGTGTCGAAATGAAGGGTATTGACCATTTACGTGTATAAGCATTATTGTGGAATTGTGTATTTCACATTATAATGGTAATTAGAAACTAGGAATAGTAATTCCCTTTCCTCAAGGAATTAGATAAGAATCTCATTTAGGTTGAGACATTTTCTCTCCAGATACCAAGTAGCACTTAATGTTTTCTGTAATGTCACTTAATAATCTATAATGTTTATGGAACTAAAATTTTGGCCCATGGATATTAAGTGAAACGTAAATTTTTACTTTATGAATAAAAAATCACTTATCATTTAAATGCTCATTTTTACATGAATGTTCAGGTAGTAAAACTTTTTGTACTTTGGACTTATACATTTCCTTTAAAATTGATCGCATCGTTGACTTACTTCTGACGTATGAGAGCACTTTACATATAAATTTTCTACCTTTTGGTAGGCTCACTTGCCTTAATATTCCCTGTTCAACACCATTTCTTTTGTTTCTTGGTGACACACTCCACCCTTTATATCATCTAACAACTATGAAACTGGTGGGAACTTTGTTCCTGGTAGGATCACTCATCCCAGAATGGCCCATTGGTAGGGGCCAGATGAAATGTAGTTCATGCAGCATCTGTACCTCAGTTAGGTGGATGCTGAGGTGTTTGTATCCCTGTGAGGCGGCCATTACAAGTGATTATGTCATGTTAAAAATACTGTAGAGGAAGGCAATGGGAGACCACCTAGACTAATTATACCATGAGGTATGAATACAATTTAAAAGATTTATTTAATACTCACAACACCGATGTTCTAACTTACAGTGCCAGTTTTAACAAAATTTTATGTCTTCATAATAAACCTCTTTCACCTGTTCCTTTATCTGGTCACTGTTTGTATTTCTATTTCCAATGTACTAAAAAATTAGTATTGTTTACTGAAGAGTTGAAATACGACATATGTAAGTCATATTTACATTAATATGAGAAGTAATAAATAAAAACAATTTCAATAAATTATTCCAATATTAAATTTTTAATTTCTTTTATTTACATAGTTTGATAAGTTATATATTTGGAGGCAAAAATTTAGAGAGCTTGATTATAAAAGAAGCAAATCTTCTAGATGAGATATTTGACATTGATAGCACCACTCAGACCTGAAGGAGCTAGCAGCATATTTTATAGAATGTAGCCATCTCTGAGTGAATTATCTGTGTATTTTTACTGCTACCACATGCCAAAAGAAGGCAATCCGGGTATTAATGTAAATGATCAGTATCTTGATTTTCCTAAGCTCAGTCTATCATAATTATTTATGATTTATGTCCTTTATTTCTTTTTTTATAATAAAAGTATGCTTTGTAAAACATGTCTAACAGTGGAATCATATTGTTGATATTATAGTCATGATATGGTTATAATTACTCAATTATGTTGAATGCTTGTCTTGCTTGTCAAGAATGGAATAATATGTGTCCCCATCCAAATTTTTACAAAACCTGAATTTTTCGTACTGTTCTTCAGATAATTTTTGTTTAGCATATTCTAAAACTTTAACATGGATACTAGATTGACTTCTTAGAGCAAGATGTAAGACATTATTACCATGCTTGTTAACCTTGCAAAAAAAATCATTAAAATCCTTTTTCATTTTCATTCCTACAAAATCTGCAACATCTAGCAGTACCTCAATCTGACCTTTGATGGAAGCCTTATGAAGAACTGTATCCTTGTCAAAATCTATCTCCAGCATAAAATTAATTTCATTTTTCTCATTCAAGAAGTTGCACAATTTTTTTACAATATCAAGATTTCCCACTGATGCAGCAGTGTGTAAAATTGTATTTTCATAATTATTGCGTACTTTCACCAAATCAAGGAATGACTTATCACCAAGTAAAAGTTTTAATTGATTCCAATATTCTTCAAAATAGGCAAATGTACTATAGAAGACAGACTTATGCAGAGCAGTATATCCCTTGTTGTTCTGTTGAAAGAGAAACTCTGATAAAGATTTTTCATCCATCACTTTCTTTGAAAAATCCAACAACAATTCCATTGTTTTAGTATGACTTCTGTAAGCAGATTTATGCAGCGCATTATCTTTCCAATTATCAGTTATGGTCAAGAAGTCTCTCAATTCCTCATTTTTGACATTTCCCTCTATTACTGAGATCATATCAGCTAGGAACACAACATCATCACTTAATACAGCAGCATGTAAAACAGTAAAACCACTGTCATTTTTTATATTTAGATATTCACTTGAAAAATCATTGCCATCCACCAGAACTTTGAAAATTTCATTGATTAACCAAGAGCAACCGTTATATGCTGCTATGTGGGTTATTGCATTTCTTGATCTTTGATGCCGTTTCTCAAGTATGGATTTCAAAGATTTCATCCCTGCCACCTCATAATCTTTAATCTTCTCCCACAAGAAATTCAAGACTTCAACATTTCTTGCAGTAACTGCTGTATGTAGAGCTGAATCTGAGGAATTATTGGCCAACAGAATTAAGTTTTCATTTGCCCAAGTAGGGCTACAAATATCTTCTATATTTTTGATAAAACAAGCAACTATCTCCTTATCACCTGTTTTGATTGAATATTGAAATGGTGTTGTATTCCATTTATCTTCACTGTTAAAAAAATTAGATCCTTCTTCCCCTTTCATTTTGTCTCCTTTTCTGTCTGCTGAATTATTATGCTCAATATTCCTGAGAAACTTAAAAATATCACAAAGAATATTTCTCTTTCCATGATTACAAATTTGGTGTAGTATATTTTGCTTCTTTTTATTTACAGTACTGATTGCTTCATGCACAGCCAGCTCAAACATTTCCAAGAAGAATTTTAAGAGGGAATCAAGTCCTTCTGCAATCATTCTTTCTAAAATACTCAATAATTTCTTTGGTTTAAAAAATCTTTGGGTATCCAACCCAAATAAAAAATGTCTGTCATCAGTGTAAGTAATTTTTTTGTATTTCATGAATTCAACTTTACTACTTATGAATTGTCTCACAACAGAGAAGTTTTCCTCAATTAATATTACGTCAACGCAAAACTTTTGTATAGCTGGTACTCCAGAATTTACAAAAATCCATTCAACAAATAAATACTCAGCAATATTTTGATGGAAAAATTGCCCTGAGGCTGTACATATACCTATTTTATCAAAACAGTCTAGAATTTTATCAAGGTTTTTATTCTCATTTATTTCTGGATTAATGAAATTTTTATCCAACCTTAAATTGTCTCTTACTATGCTCTGAGAAGTTTTTATCAATTTTTCATTTAAAAGCTGCTGAAGGAACAAACAATTTTTGAAATCTAGTTGACATTTTTCATAATATCTTTGAAACGTTTGCTGAATGAAATGCTTGTACAGCTCATAGATGTTTAAACCATTTTCTATTCTAAAATTCTCTTCAAATATGACATTTGCCAGAATTAATGTGTGAAGTGGTATGCTAACAAACTTTCTCAATTCTTCATTTAGTTGACTGATAATATATTCTAGAAATTTGTAGAAATCAATGGAATTATCATTTACTGCTATGTTGTTTACATCTTGTAAAAAACCACCTGTCATTGAAGTCTCATCAGATTGATGTCTTTTTTGGTTAGTTGATCTCCATAGTGAGATAGCTTCTTTAAGTTTACAACATTTTTTGGCATATTTATCTTTGTCTAAACTATTCAGTTTCTTGTTCCAAAGCTTATTAGCAAATTCTATCTGATCTTTTCTATCCCAAGCATTCAAAGAGAAAGCCATAACTTGTAGCTCCCTCTCTAGAATTACCTTCTCATTTGATCTGGCTGAAATCCAAATTTGTATGACTTGACTTGAGGTCAGTGATTTGATAAGATTGATTATTGGCTTTCTAAATTTATGCTGCACCTCATCAAATCCATCAAAAATCAAAAAAATCCGTCCTCTGATACTGCAGCATATTTTAAAGATGGACTTGATGAGAGGATTGCTGAATTTGATGTCAGCAATTATATTTACTGCCTTTACAGGAAAAATTTTATTCTCTACATTTATCTGACTAATATCACTGTCTGAAAGTTTCTTCACTAAATCAGCAACATGAAACCTTAGAGTCCAATATTTTTCTGCTTTAAGGTCATCCTGTAACTTTGATAATGTGGTAGATTTTCCCATTCCAGGCATATCCGTCAAAATTACAATCTTTTTACTCTCTTCATCTCTTATTTTTCCCTCATATTTTACTTTTTTGTCTGTATCAACAAATTTTTCTAAACTGCCAATTTTACCATTAGATTTTTTCCAAATTAAGTACCCATTTTCCATGTTGAGCCAGTGAACTATCTTCCTCTGACTATTGCATTTTTCCATGATTTTGTTGAATACAGATTCATCATTCTCAATTGTTCTGGAATTTTTTATTAATATTCTTCTTCCAAGTTTAATATTACCATTAATCAATTCATGAATGTCATCTTTTGGAATATTCATAGAGTAAAGATCTTCCGGACTGACATTTGTGATATATAGAATATATTCTTTAGTTTCTTCTGAAAGAATATCTTTTTGAATTACTTGCTTACAGAAATATCTTTTTATGTAGAATTCACTGTCATATTTTGGTAAATGTGATTCATTTTCATCATCAATCTTCAGCAACTTTTCTTCAACCAATAATGCCAATGCTTTAGAATCAAGAAATTCATANTTTGGCTGAGAGTATCAGTGGAATGTTTCCATCTTCATCCCATGCATTCTTATTGTTCAATAAATTAAGTACAGAGCCATAACATGTTATATCCAATGAGTTCTCTAAGGATGAGTCACTCAGTACCAGTTTCATTTGTTTTTTCATGCCTTTATCTATTGCCTTCTTTAATATAGAATACCTTTCTTCTTTTGATGCATTATGTAGCCGTCTATGTAATTTGATGATGGTGTCATTGAAAATTTCCCCCTGTAGATTTTTCATATCATTTAAGTTCATGGTTGAAGTATTTGCAAGGCTCTTTGATTCAATTTCTTTCTGCAATTTTTCCCAGTCAGAAATTAAATTCTTTAGATCTTTTTCATACACATGATCACTCTCCACTTCTTTAACTGAACATTCTTTTGGAAAATAGGACCCTTTATTATATAACTCTAATAAAGAGATATAATCCCTGCTTAACCATGAATAATCAGCTGCTCTCATTTTATCGTTATTTGTTTTATTTACATCTGCTTCAAAATTCAGAAAAAGCTTTAGTTTTTTGGAATCTTTATTTTTAGCACAAAGAATTAATGCTGTATTTCCATCTTCATCACAGGCTTCATTTACCATTTCAATCAATATTTGTTGTTTCTTAGTATTTGATGCAAAGGACATTTCATGGCCAAATAATTCATTTATCTTTTTAATGATTTCCTCTGAATTACTTTTCTCAACATCATCTTTAGATAAAAAGTATTTAGATCTCCCAGGATTATATTTATATGTAGACTCAAAGACTTTTTCATCTGTCTGGACAGATTGTGCTTCTGTTGGGTCAAAATCTGATATTCTTTCTTCGATTTTAGTGGACTCTTTGACAGCTTGAGATTGAGTTAAAAGAGTTTGTATTTTCTTTTTGACATCTGATTTTTTAGGAGATAAAAATTCAGCCACTTGTAATGGAGTTTGACCATTACTGTTGATGATGTTGACACTTGCACCATTTTTAAGAAGCAGTTCAACAGCTAATTCATTCCCTACCTTCACTGCAAAATGGAGAAGTGTATTATGATTGTCATTTGCATCTGGTGAATCAATGTCTTTGAGTTTTGTTAACAAAGTTTTTAGTTTCTCAGTATCACCATTCCTTTCTTCTATCTCCAAATTAATCTTATATTTAACAATTAAATTTTTATGACTATCAGTGGTATCTTCATCATCACTTAGGGTATGGGAATCTACTTCTGACAACATTTTCATGAATTTTCCTCTATTCATTACTTTACAAATCCCTTAATGTAATCATCACAAATTTTAATTAATACAGACAATGTGCATTATTTAGGTACCATATTTGGAACCATTTCATTTCAAGGCCTACTAAGAATGTTCTCCATAAAACTTGTATATCATTTTCAGGAATATATAATTTTCTGTGAGTTTGAATAAATATCAACCAATCATGGTAAAGCACAATCTAGCTAATACATTGGCATGTGACCATACATACTAGCCTTATGCTTGATGCAGACCTAAATTCATAGTATTTTCAGTTGCCTATAGAGTTTAAATTGGAATTCTAACTTAATTAGCCACAGGTTACTGCAATTATGCTATAATCTATACAGGAATCTCCTCCTTTCTTCATGTGAAACGTTTTATCATCTAGAATCTGAAAGAAAAATAATTTTTATCTTTTTATGTAGAATTCACTGTCATATTTTGGTAAATGTGATTCATTTTCATCATCAATCTTCAGCAACTTTTCTTCAACCAATAATGCCAATGCTTTAGAATCAAGAAATTCATATTTCATTTGAATTTCTTCAAACTGTTGTTTATTTGAATTCAGAAGCTGAATAAGAGTAAAAGTGGTACCAAAAAATTCAATTCTTTTGTCCATGAGAGCTTCTTTGGATTTCTCTGTGAAGAGGGACCATTTAAAAATGGTAGTCTCAAAATTTTCTGGATATTTATCATTCAGGATAACATATATCTCTGCTTTTGGCCCCAAAAACCTATTTGCAAGGTTTTTAATATCACACGATGATGAATCAGATATCAACACAATTGCTTTGCAGGCTTCACTTTGAGCTAAATGTAAGATTTTATCTATATTATGCTCAAAACTACTCATATTTATGAAGAGGCACTGCATGTGAAAATGGTCCTTGTATTTGTCTCTCAGAATTTGATAAAAATATAAAGTACATAAGTTGATGCTTGAGGTTTTCACCATCTTAAAAACTCCATGTGAATGATAATGTGGTTTAAATTCTGTGGGATTTTCTAGCCATATCTGTCCTCTGTCTATTGCTTTCGTAATGCCAAGATTTTCATTCATAATGAAAATTTCCATTGCCTCCTTCCTGCTCATTATATTTGAACCAATTCCTAATAATCCTTCCATTCTTGGTATGACATTTTCTTTATAGTATTTAAACAATTTTGGAACTTGCTTTGTAAGTTTTTCCTCCCCAGTAGATTCACCATATTTTGCAATCATATGGGGGATTCTAACTATCAATTCTCTATGCCAATACTCCTTTTTATAGCTGGTATAAACTAGTTTTATAATTGGATCTATTTCTTCTTCTTCAAGAAGGTCATTGATAAAGTTCTTATTAATATCATCAATCAAATCCTTAAAATTTTCATTTTTTTCACACTTGATTTCTGTCAATACCTGAGATGCTAATATTTTGGTTCTTCCCATGAACCGGTCATCCTGAGGTTGAAGAATTTTTTGCAATTTCCTCACTTTTTCTTTCAATAAAGTTCTAAATATATTTTTGCATATTTCCATAGTTATCTCTTCTAATGTTGCAGCAGAATCATCTTCCTCTTTCAAATATGGATTGCATTGGTTATTATAAGTGAGATGAATGGCTTGATGGGCCATCTCATGGGCTAAAGTACCTAACACCTCAGATCTTTGTCCTCTGTTGTTAATGCTGTCTTTAGCAGCTACATGAATGAGTCCATTAACAAAGTCTGTACTACCTCTGGTCCCATCAGGATCATCTAGATCTTTGTTTTTAGTGCATTTGCAGTTGAAACTAAAAATAATCAGCAAATTTAGGTGAAACTGGAGAACTTTAAGAATAGGGAGTAAGTATTTAGAACTTTCCAACTCCCTGTAGAAACTCAGTATGTTTTCATTGGAATTTCCATAGCAATACCTAGTTTTTCCAAAGCAAATAGATTTACAAGACAATTTTTTTGCAGGACTGTCTTCTGGCTCAAAAATGTACTCATCTAACCTCACTTTCAATTTTCTAATATATTCTTCATCCATATACCTCCTGTATCTATCCTCTTCCTCTTTTGTTACACTTGCACCCTTGGAAAGCAGAAAAGCATGCACACCTAATTGTTCACTTTCTGCTGCACAGAATAGTGCTGATTTATTAGTTGGGCTTAGGAATAATTCAGATTGCTGTTCAGTATAAGGCTCTACTTTCTCCAAATTTCCCTCTTTGATGGCTTCATGTAATTCATTCCTTCTGATAATGAACTTTGACAAGGTTTCAGCACATGCTTTTTCCTTGTTAACATCTTCAGGTTTGGCACCATCACGAGGAAAATAGGAATCTTTCTTCAATAATTTTAGAACTGAAGAATAATCCTCATTTTTCCAAGCATAATCTATTGCCTTTAATCCCAAGAAGTTTACTTCAGCAACATCTACTCCAATATCTAAAAGGAACTCCAGCATTTCATAGTCATTATGTTTGGCTGAGAGTATCAGTGGAATGTTTCCATCTTCATCCCATGCATTCTTATTGTTCAATAAATTAAGTACAGAGCCATAACATGTTATATCCAATGAGTTCTCTAAGGATGAGTCACTCAGTACCAGTTTCATTTGTTTTTTCATGCCTTTATCTATTGCCTTCTTTAATATAGAATACCTTTCTTCTTTTGATGCATTATGTAGCCGTCTATGTAATTTGATGATGGTGTCATTGAAAATTTCCCCCTGTAGATTTTTCATATCATTTAAGTTCATGGTTGAAGTATTTGCAAGGCTCTTTGATTCAATTTCTTTCTGCAATTTTTCCCAGTCAGAAATTAAATTCTTTAGATCTTTTTCATACACATGATCACTCTCCACTTCTTTAACTGAACATTCTTTTGGAAAATAGGACCCTTTATTATATAACTCTAATAAAGAGATATAATCCCTGCTTAACCATGAATAATCAGCTGCTCTCATTTTATCGTTATTTGTTTTATTTACATCTGCTTCAAAATTCAGAAAAAGCTTTAGTTTTTTGGAATCTTTATTTTTAGCACAAAGAATTAATGCTGTATTTCCATCTTCATCACAGGCTTCATTTACCATTTCAATCAATATTTGTTGTTTCTTAGTATTTGATGCAAAGGACATTTCATGGCCAAATAATTCATTTATCTTTTTAATGATTTCCTCTGAATTACTTTTCTCAACATCATCTTTAGATAAAAAGTATTTAGATCTCCCAGGATTATATTTATATGTAGACTCAAAGACTTTTTCATCTGTCTGGACAGATTGTGCTTCTGTTGGGTCAAAATCTGATATTCTTTCTTCGATTTTAGTGGACTCTTTGACAGCTTGAGATTGAGTTAAAAGAGTTTGTATTTTCTTTTTGACATCTGATTTTTTAGGAGATAAAAATTCAGCCACTTGTAATGGAGTTTGACCATTACTGTTGATGATGTTGACACTTGCACCATTTTTAAGAAGCAGTTCAACAGCTAATTCATTCCCTACCTTCACTGCAAAATGGAGAAGTGTATTATGATTGTCATTTGCATCTGGTGAATCAATGTCTTTGAGTTTTGTTAACAAAGTTTTTAGTTTCTCAGTATCACCATTCCTTTCTTCTATCTCCAAATTAATCTTATATTTAACAATTAAATTTTTATGACTATCAGTGGTATCTTCATCATCACTTAGGGTATGGGAATCTACTTCTGACAACATTTTCATGAATTTTCCTCTATTCATTACTTTACAAATCCCTTAATGTAATCATCACAAATTTTAATTAATACAGACAATGTGCATTATTTAGGTACCATATTTGGAACCATTTCATTTCAAGGCCTACTAAGAATGTTCTCCATAAAACTTGTATATCATTTTCAGGAATATATAATTTTCTGTGAGTTTGAATAAATATCAACCAATCATGGTAAAGCACAATCTAGCTAATACATTGGCATGTGACCATACATACTAGCCTTATGCTTGATGCAGACCTAAATTCATAGTATTTTCAGTTGCCTATAGAGTTTAAATTGGAATTCTAACTTAATTAGCCACAGGTTACTGCAATTATGCTATAATCTATACAGGAATCTCCTCCTTTCTTCATGTGAAACGTTTTATCATCTAGAATCTGAAAGAAAAATAATTTTTATCTTTTTATGTAGAATTCACTGTCATATTTTGGTAAATGTGATTCATTTTCATCATCAATCTTCAGCAACTTTTCTTCAACCAATAATGCCAATGCTTTAGAATCAAGAAATTCATATTTCATTTGAATTTCTTCAAACTGTTGTTTATTTGAATTCAGAAGCTGAATAAGAGTAAAAGTGGTACCAAAAAATTCAATTCTTTTGTCCATGAGAGCTTCTTTGGATTTCTCTGTGAAGAGGGACCATTTNATATATATCTGCGTAAAATCAACGATTAACTGTAAATGAAGTAAAAATAGCTTTATCAACCTCAATCCTGTTAAATCACAAGCTATAATGATCAGATATCCTAAACTACTTAACTCTGTAAACATGGATAACCTACTAGTGCTTGAACTAAATGGCACTGCAAACTACAAATCATGCAAAACGCTGCAGCAAGGATTATTTTCAACTTAGAAGTGTTTAAACTTATATATGAGCTATACTCATCAGTTACTACTAGATTTACCCAGTGTAAACCTAATGGGAGAAATTTCATATATCCTGGCATCAAACCAAGTATACTTATGGTAGAATTCCATTCATATTACGGTTTAAAAATTTCTCTAGTAACCATCGTTCAGATATAATAAAGAACTCTTATTGGGAAGTACCTCAAATTATTGTCTGAGTTTCCTGTACAATCCTTATGGAGAAATATTTAATCCATCCTGGCATCGAACCAAGGATCAGTTTAGGATTAGGATTATCCCGGTAGAACATTTCTCCAAGCCATTTGGGAGACTTTGTGGGCAAGGACTTTGCGATTTTGTCCACATGGTGTCACAGTCACAGCTTCATAGAAGCCATGACTGCAAACGGATAGCACAATGGACAGAGCACCAGACCGGCAATTGGGAGACCTGTGTTTGATTCCCACTCCCGTCAGACTTTTTTCAAGTCCATTCTTCCTTGTGCAAAGTCACCCATACCCGTTTTGTGTTTACAACCTGAAGGGGGTTTCCTTTCCATCACTTTGTGTGGCCGGTGCTTCTATGAAGCTGTGACTGTGAATGATGCCACCATGTGGACAAAATCGCAAAGTCCTTGGCCACAAAGTCTCCCAAATGGTTTGCCAAAATACTTGAATTTTAGTTATTGGAGCAGCATCTAAACCATAATATGATTGGCCATCTATCGGAAATGCATTGGCGTATGGCAGAAGGTATATTAATATCTTCCCTATAGATCTTATATGGTACTTCCCATGTTGATGTTGTCTTAAAACCCAACGGATATAGTTAGATTTGTAAGTTGCCACAAGCAATCCATGGCATATGGCAGGGGGTGTCAAAATACCTTATCTAATCTATGAGTTTCTCTTATGCTATGGTTGCTGGAAGAGATTCTGTTTTTCTGAATTTCTGCATTTTGTGCTCATATATCCTAAATTACCCTGGGTTTGATACTAGGACTTTAGGACGGATTTTCAGAAATTGATTTAGCATTTTCTTAAATCATATTCTACCATATGTGGTATTTCCAAATAAGTTACGTTCTTGAAACTCAAGAGATACATTTAGATTTGTAAGAGGCTGCAAATGACATTTCCGTACGGCAGGGTGTGTATAAATACCTTAGCTAAAATACACTGTATGGTATTTCACAATAAGGTGTTGCCTGGAAACTGAAGGAATAGAGTTAGATTAATATGTCTCTGCAAACTGCCGGTTAAGTATGGCAGGCGATGTATGACAAGCGGTATATGGCAGGTGGTGTACGGCAGTCAGTGTATGGGTTGCGGTGTATGGCAGGTGATGTATGGATGGTGGTGTATGGCAGACGGTATACTTATACCTTACTTAATCTATCCTGTATAATATTTTCCAAGTTGGTGTTCTCTTAAACCTAAAGGATATATTTAGATTCATACGTTGTCGCAAGCAGCCACTGGTGTATGGCAGATGGTGTACAAATAATGCCTCACGTAATCTATTTTACATTAAGCTTGCGGTATGCAAGCAACTTTTACTTGTATGATAAAAAATGCCAATGATATTGAACGGAAAGGTCCTCAAATGCATTTTACCATTCTTGACCTATGGGAGTGAAACTTGGGTAGTAATAATTCAGCAACTCCAGACAAAGAGGAACCTTGTATTCTTGGAATCTCAGTGTGTTGTTATTGATGCATGTTTTGGATAAAATTAATACAAAATTTTTGAATAATTGTGAACTTTTAGAAGCTCTTAAAGCAGAAATGTATACTTTATGTAGACCTCCTTTCATTCTTAGGCTTATTTTATTAATTTTTTACTAGCCTATTCTGAAACATCATGATAGATACCAAGAAGACCTACAGCAAGACACAAGACATTTTTACCAAGCCTAACCCTTAAAAAATAGTCAGTAAAATCCTTTTTCATCTCAATGTCAACAAAATCTGCAACATTTTTTATACGAGTATGTTCATTCTGATTGTAGTGTGCCACTGGGATCCTTGTTTTATGTACATTTTTCCTTTTTTTAAAAGCCAGATTTTCAGGAGTATGAAAAACCATCATTAGCAAAATAGGAAATACTGGATAGATTAAATAGGATAAATTTAGAAAATTTTTTGCAATATCACAAACCCAGGCCCAGTAACAAGCAGTTTCCTTAAAATTGCACACATAGTACTTTACTTTGAAAATAGTAATTATTGCTTACGAGTGAAGAGGTACACTTGTTTGCCATATGAAGATACTCTCATATTATATATTCAATTTCCTCCTTCAACAAGTCTTCCATGTCAATATTCAGTCTCCATAACACTCCCAGGACAGCACAAAGGGCACATGAGTTAGGAATCTTTCTAGTATGATGAGGTGGAGCAGGAATAGTAAATCTCCTCTCTGAAAAGATATTTTCTGATGTTAGAAAGTATGATCATGGAGAAGGATTCCTTGTAAAACAAGTTACAGAAGGGGAGTTTAACAGTAGTAAATCAATTGCTAGAAAAAGGATTCCTTTAACTGATAATATAAACAGAAATGAAAAATTAGATAAATCAAAAGATTTTTATCATACATAAATTTATTTCACTAGAAAGTTTCACATACCATGTATACTCAAGCATAAGTCTGTCTCATGCATAGGCCAACCCCCAAATTTTGACAAAAATGCAGTGTTGTGGATTATTAGAAATTTTCTGTCCTTGACAGATTATACTGGTTATCAAGCAGGGCAAATTATATCGTTTTCATGATTTCAATACACCAATATCTGTGGAATTTTATTCACACCTCCTACAGCACCTTTTATTTCAACGACTAGAAATATCTCTCAGGGGAGCAAGTTGGCTTTACTTTCTTCCAATTGAAATTTCATTACCCTTTTATGAAAGATACTGATCATCTTCAATTTTTATTGAAGATGCAAATGTCACTCATCTTTTTTTTCATTTATGATAAGTATAAAGTGGTCAAATTTCCACTTTGTGTTATTTTAGTATAGTTTAGTTTTTATTCTTCCAAAGATCTAGTACAGGATATAGGTTTCGTCACAAAAAGAATTATTAATAAGTCAGGTAATCTTCCATACTGTAAAACATTTTATCAATTAAATGAGTCTTAAATTTGCACTTAAATGAGGTAATGACATATCCTTCTCGAGAGAACTAGGTATCTTATTGTATAGTATAAGGCCCATATGACTAGGTCCAAGATAATGGATCTGGTTCGTGCAAAAGGAATATGTAAGTTGTTTACATTTCGAGTCTTATGATGATGTACATCAGCATTTGTCACAAAATTCTGTAAATTACATATGACATTTAATACATACAACAATAATAAACAAAAATAAATATAAAAAAAATCTCAANACATTACGAGTCTTGTGATGGTGTACATTAGCATTTGTCACGAAGTGCTGCAAATTACATCTAATATATACAACAATAACAAAGACAAAAATGCAAGGAAGGGGTAAGATATTAAATTTCCTAAAAAGTGGAAGGCTTGATGCATCATACCTTGCATGAGCCATCAGTCTTAAAATTTTCTTTGTAATTTAAAAATGTTAATAGCATGGGATATTAAAATAAGGGATCCTAGTATTTTGTGAGGACCTGATGAATTTCTTCCATCAATTTCACAAAAAAATTGAGTTTCCTATGAATTTAATATTCATTAAATGTTTTTAGGTAAATATTTTTAGGTTTTGTATTATCTACAAGTCATCACACATGTGGTAAGCTCTCCACGACTATAACATTTTTCCTTTTCCTAAATCATTCAGGCTCTACAGTTTTAATAAATCACCAGAAAGCAATAAGACTTTATATATAAATAGTCTTTAGAAGTAATCTGAAACAATATTCATTAAACAATTTCTATTACAGTCTTTATGAGTTTTTAAATGATCTTGTTCCCACAGCAGCTAATATATGACTACCCAACTCTGATTTATGAAGATTTTATTGTGTCATTAAATTATAAATATCTATACTTGCATTTTATTTTATATATACATAATTTTTGTTTTTAAGTCTGTTTTTATCATGCAATGTCTTCATGAAACTTATACTTCCTTCTTTACTTGTATGATTTTTTTGTCTTGACATATTCCCCAACATATTTTTGTGACCATACAATCAGTAAAATTATCATAACCATTTATCAAAAATTTCAAATAAAATAGTTGAAGGACCATTGAAGTGAATTATTTATTGATTGCCACAAACCATTACAAGGATTCAGAAATTATTCATTTCAGTTTGTATTGTTGTAGAGACTTTTTGATCCTAATATATTTTTTTCTTACACTCTTTTTGAGAGAAAATCTATGCAAAAGTGAAATATAATTACCCTGCTTATTAGTGAATATTTATTTCAAAAATACGCTTTGTGCAATCTGGTGTAATTCAGTTGGTTTTTTTAATTATGAATTGAAACAATTTAATAATAATGTTATTTGTTCTTTAGTACAAATAGTACATACTGCATCTCATACTTGAACCTGTAAAGAATGGGCACGCCTTCTTATGGGTAAACATATGATGACTCTAGGTAACTTGACTTGGGAAGGAACAGGATATTTGCTTTACAAGTATTTATGGACCAGGCCTCCAATAAGGTTCATACTGTCTTAGTTTACAAGGAAAAGGGTTTAGGTGACTTTGCACGATAAGTCGTGCACCTAGGAAAATTCCCAAGGAGAAACGGTCATGAAAAAAGTCTGACGGACCTCGATTCCCGGTTCCGTCAGACTTTTTTCATGTTCGGAACAGGGACTCGAAGTCCGTCAGACTTTTTTCATGTCCGTTTCTCCTTGGGAACTGTCTTAGTTTATTCGCAGTATAGTTGCTATACTTAAACGTACCGTTCCGGCGTATAAGCCGATATTTAAATCCTTCAATGTCTCACCAAAATCAGGTGGTGACATAAATGCCCAAAATATAATGCGTACCTCAATATTAGCGTATATTTTCCCTTTAATTTCTTTTGCTGATCGTATTACTCGGCCAATACACGACTTGAGTTACATCTTCTAACTTTGCGTGGTATCGACTGAAACACCGCAGGGATTAGATACACAGTTCAGCAGACCCAGAGAATTTATTTAGCTCTAAACCTTATCATAAGAAACAACGATGCACTTCGGTTTTCCTACAGTTCCTCAAAGGCAGTTTGAACGAATCCCCATAATTTGAATCACAGACACTAGATCGCTGATGTTTCCTTCATCACACATATTAGCAGCGATTGCTATGCTTGACTGGTATCTCGAGTAATCGGGAGAAATTCAAGGACTTAAAGGAGTTGGAGGCAGCGTTGCCAAGTTGGGCATTTCCTTCGCAGGACCGTGCCTAAAAATATCCGAGAAGGAAGCCTTGATGTCCTCGCATTATGTTTCGGTTAAATTCATTGGTCCAGGAAATCCCACGGCGTATTCGCAGCAAAATTCTATTCCATTCTGACCAACCTTACATTGGAGGAGGGGCGCACATACTCCTTGGTATTGGGGGAATCGCCGAATAAAAAATTTCGAAAATTTCATGATCCACGAAAATTTTTAACAATGAAAATATCTTGTAACAATTTGAGTATTATCATTATTATTAGATCCTTTATTGGCGAGGTGAGCCTAACTTCCTCCTAACCACGTATGTCTTTTTCACATGAGTATTTATTATAGAAAAGGTAAGAGGACAACAAAAAACAAAAGGAAAGACTTGGTTTGTGAAGGAAAAAATCTCCACGACTGAAGTTAGAGAAAAACCACTTTGTGGGAAAGCATCCACAAACGTTTCCTGTACTGAACATAGTGAAATGAATTTGATGGGTGCGCGGAGGTCCTAGATTGTACAGAAACTCCGCGTAGGGGAGATAAATCGTATCCTGGAGTCTGTAAAACTGGAGAACTAGAATAAATAATTGACAGCGGTATGTGAGAAACTAACGATGTGGAGTGGAAGTTTATACATTGTCTTGTCACTGTCTCATTGAAATACAACGCGAAAATTTCGGTGTCACAGATCATTTGCTTCGAACCATCTGCCCGGAAAAGGAAAAACTCTTGTTTAGAGTCCTAAGTAACGTCCGGATATTTCACTTTCGTTACCTATTTGGCTTTTTTATTTATTTATAACGTAATCTCTATGTAAATTTATTCACCAAAGCTGTATTTCGGTACTGCCTCTATATATTCCTTTACAGTGCTCTAAAACGTCGGCCCCTGGATACGTCTTATGTAAATGGAACAATGCATTTTTACATAATTTATAGATTCATATTACCTTGTATCATTGTTTGCCATAACAGACGGAGTTGTTTCAAAGCAGTCACATTTATCCCCGGTTATCCGGGATTTGTACCGGATCTTAATCACCTCTCCCGGAAAACATTTTTGGGACGCCCAAATGTCTCGGTAGTTATGGAATTCTCTTCTAGAATTATTTTTTATTTTTTCGATTAACCAGCAACCGACCGAGTTCATCAATTAAAGTAATGTGAGCGCTAGTGCGACTAATTTATTTTTACAAAGGAGGGATTTTAGCTTAAATGTAACCACCCAAAAGTATTTCTTTGTGATACGTCCGTAATTCCCCGCTCTTTTGTTTGGTCTCAGTTGAGTGAATGTGCTTCTTGTTGTGTTTGACAACATATGATACATATTGCATTATTTAGCATTTATACCTAATTTACAATGACAACTGATTAAACGGAAGGGGACACCTTAAGTCTCAATTTTGCCCAAAACAAAGACGTTATTTATTTATTAATATGTCCTACTTTTCTGCATGTGGAGCATCGTTTGAGACCATATATATATTTCAAACAACCTTGATGTTTAGAATATATTGTAAACAGCTATATCTTAATATAAATCACGATTAATTTCTATAAATTTACCTCCAGTGAATTTTCAATGTAATTATGCGTGAATTTGCGCTAATTCTTTATGTCTAAACATTTTTTAGCAGTACTTTTCTTCAATTTTTGAAATTTCCTCTCGTTTTTAATATTGCCTTTCTTGAGATATAAAAATGAGATGAGATGTTAGAAAAATTTTCACTGGATTCCTATAGATTTTTAATACTAGAAAAGTCCTTTCTTGGACCAAAAAGCTGACCTTTCTGAGAACATATGACCAGAAGACAACTGGTATCACACAACAAGTTCGTGGAATCTCGCGGATGCTCAATTCAAAGCTTCGGAAAATAAAACAAACGAAAGAAGTATCCATTTTATTTAATGGAGAAAAGTATTGATTTAAAATATTGAATATTTTAAAAATTGATTGAAGGAAAAGTGAGACTTCGCTTGGTAATAGCGTACAATAATAACGAATCCATATCGGAAATTTTATTTAGCAAAAGGACTATAAAAACAAGAATTATTCCTTTGCGTAAACCTCTTCCAAATGTGCCACCGTGCCCTTGGAAGTCTTAGCCAGCGGTCGAAAGGTAGGCGAGATTGGGGGAACAGTGGCAAATCCCTTAAGATTCAATAGAACGGAGAGTTTCCCAAAAAAGGAAAAAACAAATCAAAGCAAAAGTAGGGAGGGATGAAAAAGAAACGGATTTTTGTCGTACACTGAACATTCTGGCAGTTAAATGAAAAGCGATTCCCAGGCTACTACTGCCCAAGAAAGACAGTGTAAAATTTTACTCTTAGCAACTGTCAATATGGCGGAACGAAATGTCTCATTAGGATCAGAAAATCTTCCCCCAGACTCTGACTTCATTTCAGGTCCTTCAGGATGTCCAATTTTGTTTCAAACATTTTGAAATTCAATTGGATCTCAATTTCCCTATCCAATGACTGGAATCTATCACACGGAAAGTGATATAAGCACAAAGTTGTTTTCATCTGTGTACTTGGGTACATTAATCATGGTATTCCGAAAATTTCCTTAGAAATATGATCGATAGTTATTGAAAGATTTTAGCGATCTTCTTTATCAATGGTCGATAGAAAAAAACATTATTGATTATATAACCATAACTATAGTCGATTATATATTATATATAATAATTTTAGTTCGGTAAACATGCCGTATGTTTCTTTTTTTCATTTCTCTTAAAACTGACGATATGCACTTCTCCGTTTCCATTCAGTTTATTATTACTTTTATTCTCTTTCGTGATTATTGGGGGGGGGGGTCAATATTAAGAATTTTCTGTTGAAAGGAGAAGCAGAAGCCACAGCGGTGTGGTGAGCTAATAAGAATGGCGGCTCCAATTTTTAGCTAAAGAATTCTTTCAAAACTTACGAAAACAAGAATGATATACCTAAAGAAGTCTCAAGACTTTTTTGCAGCAAGGATCGGCTCAGGAAACGAAATCTGAGTCTAACTTGCATTAAAGCAGAAATTAATCAAGTAATACCTTAAGTGAGCTTGAGTCAAAGTTGAAAATATCGTAGTCTGAAATATATTCAAATATTGGTTCGTTCATACATAATTGCTTCAAAAAAGGCATAAATTATTGTACTGTCCAAGGAAAATAGTTTAAAATAAAGCTACTTCGATATTATAATATTTAGTACTAGCTGAAGTGCCCGTTGATTCTCAACGGGGAAAATTTGAAAATACATGAGCTCGGATTCAACAATGGTATTAGTCGTCAAGGGGACGATTTGTTCACAACCTCAAAATTTCAAAATAGTTTCGTTTATTTGAAGAAATTTCTCGCAATTTTGAACAGAAAACAATATTCGACGACAAAAATAAGAATCTTCATTCAATTCCCCTCCTCTTGGTACTTAAACCCTGCAAGCGGGCCATTCCATGTCAAATGGACCAACGATCCCCGCTCGACCATCACCGATTTCAATGAAATTTTGTGTGAACATAACTTCATATCTTGTGTGAACATTTCCCAAGTTTGACATCCATCGATGAAATATTTGCTGAGATATAGTCATTTGTTTGACCCCCTACCGCAGCCTTCTACAGTTAGACATCGATTTTTAGCAAATTTGAGACACGTTATCTCAGGCAGTATTCCGTTGAGCAAAACAAAACTTGGTATTCTTATACAACCTATACTGCTCTATTACACAAAATAATAACAAATCTTTTATGAGCGAAATCTGCGAAGAAAATTTGAAGCAAAATCGGCCCAAAAAATTAT
>KZ308268.1:178813-203276 GCA_000376725.2 Ladona fulva
TTCAACTAAAGCGAGGAAAATAGTAGTGATGTACCACGATGTACACGGGCTAACTTATACCACGATGTTCTTTGAAGCTTCCTGCATAGGAATCTGAAATAAAATCCTGCGACAATTTGCGACGCCGATTTATATACCCAATATTCGATGGCGAGGCAAGAGCCATGTCCGCGCGGCGGAGCGTCACCCTCCATTATGATCACGGATTTGAGATGATAAACGGACTAACAAGCTTCTTAAAGGTTATGTTCCTGGGATTATATGCTAAAACGAACCTTTCAAAGTTTCAAAGTCCGCACTCAAAAAAACCATTTTCTTATTTTTGGACAGCTTTTTTCGATTCTAGCCCACTGTGCGACGCCGAAAATAGGGCATTTTCAGTTCACATTTACAAAACAGGACCATATCGTAACTCTTTCCAATTCTTTTTACATAAAAGAGCATGCTGTTATCCCTCTAAGAAGACTTTATTTTTAATCGCAGGCATTTAATCCCTATAAATAGGGAAGAATATTATGATGCTCTATTACAACCTCACATCCATTGTTGCTAAAGTTTAAAGTAAAGTTGCTAAAAATCGATGTCTAACTGTAGAAGGCTGCGGTAGGGGGTCAAACAAATGACTATATCTCAGCAAATATTTCATCGATGGATGTAAAACATGGGAANCGACCCTACTGTCATTATGTAGTTAATAGTTGATATAATTTAAAAGTATTCACATTAACCCTTTCAAGTATATTTTTAAGAGCTAGAACATAAAGACATGACAATGATTGATTCGACTTTCATTAATAAGCATAATATAATGGCATCTAATAAATAGGAAATGCTTCTTGAGTGTTGAGAAAGTAATAATTTAACTCTATAGATCAATTTATGTTACAGAAAGGCTAGCTAATGATTAAGATTTAGTTCTACAATTTTTAAACGAATGTTATCTATTTCTTAAATATCACTAGTTTTGGATTATTTTTTCTTGTAAAGCATTCAGCCTGACTTCTCTTGTTATCATTTCGCGTATGGATCGCCTCATTTGGAGAAATAAGGTAGGTACAATTAATCAAAATACGTTTACATTTCTTGATTTATTTCTACCCACCCCCGCCTTTTCCATGCCACATTCCATATGATTCCATCTCTTATATAGGAATAGCTACATATTAACTTATGGGTGAAGCTACGCCTTCTTTGGAATGAATGAAAAATATTTTTGGGTAATAGTTTATGGCCCTTTTAACAAAGAATGAAAATAGTTTTTAAGATATCGAAATATTTAAACATTTAATGGATCTCCTTATGATATCGCTCAGCCACGAAAAAATGGTCGGTATATACACGAAATTGGTGAACAGTTTGACGCAGTGGTGATTGATTTAGCGAAAGCATTCGACGTTGTAGACCACGACATTTTGCTTCAGAAGCTGAACAGGATGAATTTGGATGCTAGAGTTTTAAGATGGATGGAGACCTTCATTAAGGGTAGGATACAAAGAGTTAAAATTGGAGACAAGTTATCTGATGAAATTGCAGTATCATCAGGCGTTGCCCAAGGGAGTGTATTGGGACCTTTATTATTCTTAATATTTATTAATGACCTTCCAAATGGAATCATTTCAAAAATTCGACTGTTCGCTGATGATTGCATCGTTTATAGAAACATAAGAAGTATGAAGGATTGTAGCGATCTTCAAGAAGATTTAGATACGTTATACAACTGGGTTTCGTCTAACAATTTAGAAGTTAATGCGAGTAAATGCAAAGTTATTAGCTTTAATAAAAGTAAATATCATTTCACGTATAATATGGATGGAAATATTTTATCTAGGGAACAATCAGTGAAATACCTAGGTTTAACATTTAGCTGGGATCTTAAATGGAATGAGCATATAAAGAATATGGTTTTCAAAGCTAATAAAGCCTTAAATTTTATAATGAGAACTCTTAGGAAGTCTAACAAGAAAGTTAAAGTAGCTGCCTATAAATCCTATGTTAGGCCTATTTTAGAGTATGGTGAAAGCTTGTGGGACCCTTATGAAGTGGGGCTAAAGCGTAGGATCGAAAAGATACAGAGAAAGGCTGCACGATTCGCCTTGGGAAGATACAAAAAACTAGATAGTGTCACTCAAATGATTAAAGATTTGGGTTGGAAAAGTCTAGAAGAAAGAAGAGCGAAGAAGAGAATGGGTGTATTTTTCAAAATGTATACAGGACATGTGCCGTTTAAGGAATTATCAACAGAAGTGAAACGTGCAGAATTTTATGGTAGGAACGACCATGGACATAAGCTAAAACTGTTGAAGCAGCGGACGAATGTGGGAAAATACTCCTTTTTAAATAGAACACTTGTCGAATGGAATAATTTACCCGATGGAATTTTTAATCCTTTCCCAGCAAATCACAGGGAGTTTTTAAAAAGAATAGGAAGATTGTGTGTTTTTGATAATGAAGTTTAGGTGGATTAGAGTATTTTACCCTGAAAAAGACATGAAAGATTTTAGACGTGGTGCGAGATTTATATGTTTTGTGAGATATTACTGTGCACTAGACGGATTGACTTGTGTTTACTTGTGTTGTGGTATTTTAAGAATATTTGGATTTGAGTTATGTTTGTTGTTTTTAATTTTTTATTATTCTCTTTTATTTTGTATTATACTATTGTTTGTATTTTACCCCTTGCCACCGGAAATTTTTTCCAATTGTAAGGTTTTTATAATAATAATAATAATATACTAGGCTTCTCGTTAAGATATTTTTTTTTAGTATCTCAGTCTTACTGTTAATAAAATTCATAACATCACCAATGGATTACACTAATCCGGAGATTTTCTCGAAAGTAGCCAGCCTCCATGAAGCGAGTGATTTTATACTTTACTTTTATTTAAGACAGTAAGGCTCTAAGGAGAGGGATTGGTGTCGGACGAGAGATATGTCTAAACTAATAAAGTGGGCAGAAAATTGCTTTCGAAAAGGCAACGGCCATTTCATTATACACTCGACTCGCGCATCTACCTCGTGTCTCATTCTCTTTGAAGCAGTCTGACTTAATTGATTGGTCAGCAGCAAGGGATGAGGTAGGGCAGATGCGAATGAGGTAACGGAAGGCGCTGCTTTGATATGAGACGAAAGCACTTTCGAACGTTTAAGAGCGAAGTTTCTGGCTGGAAATATCATTTCCTTCAAGCATTGGTAGTTATTAAAGAGAAAAAAAAGTTGTCCTCTGAAATACGATTGAAAAAGGAAGGAAAAAAGTGTGGGATGAAAAGGTAGACCGTATTTCAGGGAAAGCGATGGAGGAACGAAATAAATTGTTTAGATGGGCAAAAAATTCTTCCATAAATGCCAGCAGTTAGTGATAAATTCCGCGGATTGGATCTGCGGAGGAAAGAGAGAGGAATTATTCCTCCGGTTCATTCACTTCGGTCCCGTTTCCGATAATGGCTATATATTTCGCATCCGAGTCGTTAGGGATGAATTCCCTCTCACGGATTTAATTCTACACCACATTTCCATTTAAAATGGCCTTGAAAGGTATGTATCCACAGATCTCTTGGTTATACAGAAGTGGTTTTTCAGGCGCATATGGAATTCAATTGGTTTTAATCTTGGAATCAATCTGTAAACGAAAATCAAATGCACAAGGGTTCAACCTTGTTGAACAATTGGTTGGTATTTGAATTATCAAGCCCGTCACAGGATGTACTTTGGGTCTTATGATTCCATAATATCATATAAGCGTGTTTTGATTAAATTTTCCAATATCATGTAGGTATATAAATGTATATGTATAGTACCAAAGAAAAATGGTTATGAAAAATATCTGACAGGACCGGTACTCGAACCCAGAACTTCCACTGGGCAGCTGTTACAGCTGTGGTTTTTCCTGGATGCACTCCTTATCAAGCAAAGTTACTTAAGTAATTTTTCGCAAACTTTGCTTGATCATGACTAATTTTCTCAAATTCTACAATTCTCAAATCCAGTGTTTCCCAACCTTTCGTAATCCGCTTCACACTTGTTGACTCAAGATTCAAGGCCCGCCAAACCATATTTTGATAATTTCGTCCTAAATTCAAATTGTAAAAGAAGGAAACACCAACTGTGGGACAAAAAATCAAAGCTTTTTGTACGAACTCAACAAACGAAAAAATAACTCGCTAAATAAAGCAAACGTAATGCAAAATATGAATAATATTTAACGCTAGGATTTTCCGTGGCACAACTGGAGCTTACCCACGGGACACCATTATGCCGCATCACACTGGTTGGGAAGCGCTATTTCTCTATTTAACTCTATTTGATTTTGCTTCGCAGCTGCAATAGAAACTGCAAAATTAAATCGATTAAATATACGCTACTAGATTATGTAACATATGTATGAAACATTTGTATTTACTGGGCATTTATGAAAATTAAACTGTTTTATCTTTGCTTATAAATATTTAAAACAACAGTTAAAGAAGGCAATGAATTAAAAATATTTAAAATAAAATTCAACTCATAATAAACGGTTAAAAACGAGGAAAAGAGTGATAGGTAACTTTACACATAAAGGTGCACGCCTAGAAATTTTTCCTAGGAGAAACGGAGATGAAAAAAAATCTGATAAGACCGGAACTTGAACCCGGACCTTCCACTATCCTAGCTATTTTTTATAATCGATCTATGGTGCCATAGCAACGTTAGGCAATATGCAATACATGGCGTTCGGGAGACTATGGACGAAAGAGAGTGATTCTTCTAACTAAGTAGCACCATCTATAGCCACGACCTCATGTAGGTCGTGGCATCGGCATCGGCAATAAAAAGTGATGGAAAGGAGGACCTCCTTAAGTCAAACACAAAGAAATGGACGATAGTTTAGAAGGATCGATGGGTCGTTTCAAGTCGACCTTAAGATGAGGCGATTTATGTTTTTTATATTGCATATATTATAATGAAGTTTTATTTGCACATTTTAAAGTTCACCTATGCATGTTGTTCCCGCTCAATAGTAGATGCGAAAGATTCTGGTAAGTCTTACTGCTGGGCTGAACTACTAACAACTAGAAAGCTGGAGGCGATAAATCCAGGAGGCTGGTATACAACCAACGACAAATAACCACAAATCACCCACGGCTATCACTGCCGAATTCCAAAGAACAGATTTCTGCACATTAGATTATATTCGATACAGGGCACATTTTACGGAGACCATTTTTCCTTTGACCCTTTCGAAAAAGCCTTCATTGTTAACTGCAAACCTGACCTCAGTTCTTCCTTCGTTGACGAAAATTTAGTCACTTCACTTACAGCTGTCGGTCTATGAAAATTTGCTTCTCTAGAATAGTTCTGAAAGTCTAACGACAAATGTTGTACGCATCCCTTTTTGAAAGTTTATTACTTCAGTCGTTAAATTGACGATTGCGAAGAATTTGTTACATAACGTTTATTTGGTTGCACAAAATTAACGGATATTGCTTTTCCATTCTTAAGCCCATTCTACACGAGCGGGAAAGACGCTGCGTTTTGCCCACCAAACCGCTCCAGTATGTTGTCAATTCTGCTGTTGAATCGCGGAGGGAAAAGCGAGAGAAACGCAAGTAAAAAGTCCGATCTTTCTACACCAGTGGTCAAGCTGCCAGCTGCTGTGATGGATGTCGTGGAAGTAGGTTGCATTGCCAGAGTAGTGCAGGTACAGTTATTCGAAGTTCCTCAAAAAGGAACGTCGTAAAACGTTGGTGGGTTCATTCTACAATGTCTAATCGGGTCAGTACAGGGAATTTCCAAGCTACTTCTTGCGATCGTAGGAACTATCCGGATAAATTTTTCCAGTATTATCGAATGCCCATTCGAGCAGTCCTTACTTTGTACGTAATAAAAAGGGGAACGAGCCTTTGATATCTTTTCCTGTGTCGAGCAAGACCAGGTCACAATGAGCACGGATTATCTGCACTGTGAATGAAGCAATCGCGATGGAAAAACTGCTTGTTGCCGCCACGGGTAGCTTGATTCGCGGCTCACCCGCTGGTGCATACCACACTATTTTCGTGTGGTACAAACCTCGTGGAGACTCGTCAACTTCAATTCCTTGGTCTGTTTCAGACGCGGGTATGCAGCGGGCAAACAGTGGTGTTCTAACTACTCGTCTAGAATGGGCTTCATATTGTTCTTCGGCACTGACTGCATCAGCTTCTGAAGACGGCTACATTCAACTGTAATGCAGACCTACTGGTAAGCATGATTTAAAAAAATCATCTACTCTAAGCTTCTGCAGATTATGTAAACGTACAGCTGCAATCATCACGTGCATCGCGAGTGTCACGAATAGGCCAAGAACAATGGGCCTGGAATTGATATGAGTCAAAGTTCATATTTCTTTCTTTTTAAAAATTAAACCGTATTTATGTAGACTTTCTGGAAGTATTATAAATAACTTTCCAGAGAGAAAATGCAATGAAGTAATCTTATTGTCAATTTCTCAATTTCTCGAGAATTCCATTTTCGGTTCACTTTGTAATTCAATGTAAGGATGTAAATTTAGAATGAAAAGAATACTTTCAGTGGTTATTTAATATCCTTCATTTCACTGTTTTCTAAAAGACGGTTATAACATTCAGAAATTTGATTATGAGTGTGTATTGATTATTAGAGCATTCTTATGGGTGTACTAAGTACTATTGGATTTTTTATTTTATTGCGAGATCTTGCTGACCTCATGAAATCATGTTCAATGTTGATTGCTTTTTAGAAAAAATCTAATTCGATCGGTATTTGATTCACTGAATATATACGTAGTCAAGAAAACATTATCATTCAATGGCAATGGATCAAAAGAATGGAAACAAGAGTCTCATGAAACAACCGAGGCAGTAATTGGAATTGGTTTTCTCCTTTCAAGGTGAAATATCAGTCTGAAAGATCGATGCTGATTATCTTGCTTGGAAAGAGGAATAATTTAGGTGGGCGAACCAAGGGAAATGGAATAAAGATGAAGAAGAATACGATTTGAAGAGCACAGCAGCGGAAAACTGTATTGATAGCGCTTTCCTCCCATAAAACTCATTGAAGGTCTACGAGGCGAAAGAAGAAAATGAAAAATTTATTATAACAGTAAAAACGTTCTGCCTTATTTTTTCGAAATTTATCTGAAGATAATTATATTGAGGAATACATTGCAATATATTAAGGAATCAAACAGGCATAGGGTGGGTAGTAGAAAGGACGTCGAAATCTTGCATCTGATGCGCCTTTTGCTGCAATAACAATAACATACAAATTACGCGACAAATGATAGAATTATCACTTAGGATATGATTCAAGTTTCAGCTGTAATCAGACAAATAAAAGTAAGCTGTATATATAAGTTAATCGTTGACCTTGGAGTTCGACCAATTCTCTTATTGTGTTGTCTTTATTGATGCATACAGGTTTTAGGAACCAAACCTGAGTTATGGATCGCATCATAAGAACAATTCAGTTACATATTCTGTTGTCAATTACGTACAGGAATTCTCAGACATCGGCTATACTATTAACATGATTCAATTTTGTGCAGGTCAAACAAAAACTCACAAACCAACGCAGAACAACACTTCAGTCATGATATAGATAGCAAGATAAAGAGATAAAATAAGACAAAGAAATTGCTTAGAAATAAAACAAATAAATAAATAACTATCTGTATTCTTTTATTAAATTATGATTATGCCTCATTGATTACTCCAAAAGTACCTAAAGGTGCACGCCTAGAAATTTTTCCTAGGAGAAACGGAGATGAAAAAAAATCTGATAAGACCGGAACTTGAACCCGGACCTTCCACTATCCTAGCTATTTTTTATAATCGATCTATGGTGCCATAGCAACGTTAGGCAATATGCAATACATGGCGTTCGGGAGACTATGGACGAAAGAGAGTGATTCTTCTAACTAAGTAGCACCATCTATAGCCACGACCTCATGTAGGTCGTGGCATCGGCATCGGCAATAAAAAGTGATGGAAAGGAGGACCTCCTTAAGTCAAACACAAAGAAAAGGACGATAGTTTAGAAGGATCGATGGGTCGTTTCAAGTCGANTTAAGCAATGATTAATCATAACAGCTCTTACATTACATTTTATTACACCGACGACGTGCATACCTTCTCTTTCAAATCTCATTTTATTCAAGCAGTTACTAGCAGTTACCACTACTTTTTATCTACATCTACATAAATATCCTGCAAGCCGCCCTACGGCGTGTGGCAGAGGGGGTAATTTATCTTTCTTGGTCTCTAAATATCAGCTGAAATTACGGTTTACCGTAGATTTCTTGCATAACATTCGTCATTTAAAGCCAATGAACTACAGAAAACCTAAAGATCAGCACAGTAAAACTAAATAATTACAGAAAACTAAAAGTACTTGTAATACAGAAAAACTTAATCGGGATAAGTGCGATACTGAACGCAGGATAAAAGGTAAACATTGTGGAAACTGGAATTCAACGCTAAAAAAAGAGGAATTGTTAACATAATAAAGGTTTTAGCTGTCACAGATATGATAATAAATTCATCATTCGGAACGGATCACATGAAATATTTTGAGTGGCACTTAACCTCGATTGAGGAAATGCTGGCAGAATTTAAAGGCTTCCTCTTTTTGATGGCTATATCCCCTCATTATTGGCCCAAATAATCACCACCGTTTTGTCAATCATTGTACCGTGTGAAAACTTTATTTAGTCTTCTGTCAAAGATCAAATAGCACACTCTCCAACTTCGCGTTGTTCCCGTTTTCCTTAGAAAATGAGGCTTCTTTGTTTCCAATTATCTCATAATTTACCCATATTCCGCACTTTTATTATTCTCTTCTTGAAATACATCACTCGATTTGAAACGTTAGCTCGGTTTGAGAACTTCTTTAGGAATATTCTTTAAGGTAAAACCTTAATGGTGAAGTCATTAAAAAAATGTCGAACTTCCTCCCCGTATTGGCAAAGTTAATAAACCACTCTTCGGATTCTCCTTTCTCTTCAACGCGGCTTTTCGAGGGAGTTGGCGAGGTCCATCATTTTTCAAAATCTATCTCTCAGTTCTTTCACTTAGCGTTGTTGACATAACTACCAGTCGATTCTTATTTGTATAATTGCAAAAAAAACCTTGTCTTCTATTCGGCAGAATCTTTTATCTGGAAACATTTCTGAGCACTCTTTAAAGATGCGCACCTAGGTGAACCTTGGGACGAAAAATAAACCGACAAAAATGCAGGGGTAACTTCCACTAAAGTAGGTAAATAATTGTATTACATCAAGTCATCATCTCCTCATGAAGGCTTTTTTGTATTTAAATATTAATGGGCGTAAAATGTAAAGCAAAATTCAAGTGCTAGTGATGAAGTCATTAGACACGAAGTCATTCGAAGACCCTATTTCTTCAGTTATCGTTGTTTAAATCACTGCCAGACGGTGCTTGCATAATTAAACTTTAATACAAGTTACAGAAATTCAAAGTACTGCTTTCGTCAGGCGTCATTTGCAGTTAGCGCCGAGTTAACAGGAATCTTCGCATAAGAATCGCGTTTGTTGAGTCCGCAATGATCAACAAAATCGATCTGTGGGTTTTAAATCTACTACGGAAAAATCGCAGTCGTTTTTAAGACCTTATATGGTTATCTTAAAAAATCTTATAGATAAGTTATGTTTTGTTCGTAAAGCAAATGGAAGCTGAATTATGGTGCATTACGAGAAATCGGTTGCGATTACTTAGAAAGGTTAGGAAAATAGATATACGTTACAATTAAGGACTTAAATTATCGAAGAGCGACTGAAGGTAAATTATCGAAGACCATAAATATCATAGTTCTGAGAAAGTACCATAAAAGCCGTAGTTTGTGAGCTAACCAAACGTTAGGAAATTCCAACTAGCTAGGCTTCTCTGTGGTCGTACATTGCAAATGTATTATTCTCAATCGTATTTCGACAAGTACATTGCCATCTTGAGGAGAAAAGGCAACTGCAAGCGTGACTACGGAGATCACTAACCCCGCTGCCGCTGATTGAAATTTTCTAGCGGCTGTTTTTCTTGCAAATAACGGTTTTTTGGAGCTTTTCTCGAAACTCTAATGTATTAGCACAGCCGTGCTCCTTTTCCTTGTAGATTTTACGTTACCATAAATTCAAATTGAGCCTAAATAAATTATCACAAAGATGATAAAACGATGTTTTACGATCACATATATGTAATAGAAATATGCCCATAAAGTTTTAAATACCAGAGAAGCAGTAAAAAGGAAAAACGTTGTTGGTTTTCAAATTGTACTCTAAATTNGATTACTTAGAAAGGTTAGGAAAATAGATATACGTTACAATTAAGGACTTAAATTATCGAAGAGCGACTGAAGGTAAATTATCGAAGACCATAAACTTCATAGTTCTGAGAAATTACCAAAAAAGCCGTAGTTTGTCAGCAAACCAAACGTTAGGAAATTCCAACCAGCGGGGTTAGGGTTCTCTGTTGTCGTACAATGCAAATGTATTATTCTCAATCGTATTTCGACAACTAAATTGCCATCTTGAGGAGAAAAGGCAACTGCAAGCGTGACTACGGAGATCTCTAACCCCGCTGCCGCTGATTGGAATTTTCTAGCGGCTGTTTTGCTTGCAAATAACGGCTTTTTGGAGCTTTTCTCGAAACTCTAATGTATTAGCACAGCCGTGCTCCTTTTCCTTGTAGATTTTACGTTACCATAAATTCAAATAGAGCCTAAATAAATTCTCACAAAGATGATAAAACGATGTTTTACATTCACATATATGTAATAGAAATATGCCCATAAAGTTTTAAATACCAGAGAAGCAGTAAAAAGGAAAAACGTTGTTGGTTTTCAAATTGTACTCTAAATTTACAATTTTGAGAGACGGCGATTCTTGTAAAACATTCTGCGAAACTAGAGATAGGGAAGTCTGAACGAAAGCAACTGTGTACATGTATACTTCTTGAAAGCTCATATGTATATACGCTTGTTGTTAAGCGGTAAAGTCCCTTTGCAGTTTATGGAGAAAATAGTTTTAAATGAATATTTCCTGCAAACTAGGGACTGCCCACGCGCGCTGATTTTACAAAAGCTGATTGGGAGATTTAAAACTGCTCCCTTTCTGTTTTTCTTTGGAGCTCCTTATTTCTTCGGGGGTATTCATTTGATACTGAGATCAAAGGAAACACAAGAGCTTCTAATTAGCGTGATTTGGTCACCATTGAAATCTGGACCCCTCAAGTAACAGAGACGCAACTTCCGGGTAGAGTTACAAAGAAAGAAATTTCATTCTATTCTTTTCGAGTTCGGTGGAAAAACGCATAAGCATTGATGCTTGTTGCTCGGAGGACAGTCAAAGAAAAAGCGTTAGGATTCGAATTTTTAATGATATCACACGCCTGCTATTATTTCAATGTAAATGCAATTCACGAGTTAAATTTTTTGAGTCGACGTGTAAGTGTCAGATCCAAATTTTATCGCTTTGAAGAAAAAACAGCCACAAATGGTACCAAAAAACGTCAGTTACAGAGCGTAACATATCAATTAGGGTTATCTCGAACTAGATTTTAAGTTAAATCAGATCTCCTTGGCATACGCAACTGTAAAATCAATATCTTAAACAGATTTTTGGATGAAATTCTTTCTTCTCATCACTCGATAATTATTTTGGTTCAAAAAGGTATGTGTGAACTTCACGTTCCAAAATCCTCCTTGACAAAGTGCATTTATCATATTAACTTCTTAGTTCAGGATANACTGTAAAATCAATATCTTAAACAGATTTTTGGATGAAATTCTTTCTTCTCATCACTCGATAATTATTTTGGTTCAAAAAGGTATGTGTGAACTTCACGTTCCAAAATCCTCCTTGACAAAGTGCATTTATCATATTAACTTCTTAATAACTCAATTTAAATGAATCATACAGTAAACGTTGTTTTTATAGGGAGCAAATGTTACGTAAGACCCATCGAGAAAATACCGAAGATAAAGTCTTACGTCTCCTCTCATGCATTTATAACACTAAAATATGTTTTTAACTCTCCCTATACAAATACGTGGCATTTGTTATACAAAAAATTTCTGATTTTCAGATAAAGGAAAATTAGTCAAACCTTTCTATGTTCCAATAGGTCTTCCTTGGTAGATCTCCAGGATATCCATTTTAACATAATCTTGTTAGTTATTGTGAACCACACATGATTATACTTGAATACACCTCTTGGGGATAAGAAAACAGTTCTTCGTTTGAACATATTTCTTACTACGTTTTTGTTTTTGTAAATGTCATGTGTGAAGAAATATTCATTCATTTTATTGAGGGGGGCTATAGGACTTCGTTTTTAAGGATGTATATTCTGGTTATAAACTGAGGAAGGAGTACAATAGCATGAAAAACGATCGATTAACTTTTCTGAAATGAAACATGAGAGTTGGGGAAGTTTCTAAGGAGTAATTAAAAAATTACAAAGAGAAATAAGTGTATACCAGAACAGAGATAAAGGTAGTTATATTTGAAGTTCTTAACGGAGGAAAGCTGTCTCTTTGACGTTTCAAAAGGGAATGGAACTCTCCCTTAGCTCGCCTCTTTCTACGACACTGGACTCGGCTTTGAAGGAGGTTTTACCATTTCTATTCGTATTCGGTAAACGAAAACGTTGGCTTTAAATTTGACACGTTGATATAAACGTCCTCAATCTACAGAAGATAGAATTACTAAGTATATGGGCAGTGCCTTCAAAACCGCGCCTCAGGATAAGTCACTCCAACCTGTTGTTTCACTAGCTGTTGAAGCATTTACTTGAACTTGAAGAATGCAAGCACCTTATACTGATATGGTATATGGAGATAGACACGTAATGAAAGATAATATTCCTTTTTCTAAGGTTTATAATAATATTAATAGAACGACTTTACTGGAGAGGGACTGAGTGTACCAAGTCTTTTTTTGCATCTAACCGTTCGTCATATAAAATTTAAAGGAGATAGCTCAAAAAAGTGCACAGCTGAAAACTAATTTTGGAGTTTAAAAATGTAAGTTTGAACTGAAGCAAAAATACACCTCAACAAGAAAAGAGCCACAAGAATGGAGTATGTCAAAAAAAGTGCCGAACCAACCGATAGTTAACTAAGTTTTAAGGAAAAGACAGGTTAAATCAGATTTGAAGTGCAAACAAAAATGATGCAGACACATAGAGGATTAAAATTCATTAACAGCCGTGTTTCGAATTTCTTTCCTCGCAATAGTATTACTTAGACAAAACAAATAGAAATAATTATTCGTAAAAATAAATAGAAAAAGAACATTATGAAATACAAAAAAAATTAGGTTAAGGAACAGGTTAGTATAAAAATACCAATAAATATACTGAAGTGAAGATAAAATGACGGAAATAAAATTTTCACCAGGAGTAACCAACCATGTCAATGGTAACTGATAAAGTTCGTGAAATTTTTCTTGATGCTGATGTATTTAATACATAATAATATTTCAGGATGAAAAACCGATGTAATTTAGGTACAGTAATTGAAACTCGAGTCTTTGAATATCAACGACAGTTGATGCAATGGGTAATATAAAAACGAGTTCTAACCTTATTTCCGGTCCTTCCTTCGCGTCCTTGCGTGGCAATCTTGTGTGCTCTTTACTTGAAAGCTGTCCCAATATGATGCACCTCACAGTTCGATCACGCCATTTCGCAATATCTTATCGAACAGCTCACGAAGATAATTCTTTGAGATAACTTTTTGTACTTTCCGGTTAGCATTCGCATTGGAGGCATTTATACAAAATACATGGATCTATTCAATTACCGCTTTATAGTAGACAGACAAATATGGTTGGGTGATATAATATGTGGACGCCGCCATTTGAGGAAATGCACTCCATGTATATTTCACTCGCCCGCTATTTATATTTGCGAAAAAGATTAGCAAACGCACACATTACTAAGTTCCCCATATCTCGAGAACGCACAAAAACTCATATCAGCGTCATGATTATGGCTCTAACCTTTTATCACCTCAGCATTTCCTGATAGCTCTCGACTTCGTTGTCCGTTAACCCAGAAAATATCTTCAGGCGATAGGAGTAAGCTAGTTATAATTCTTCGAAATAACGCACGTTGACCATGAAATGTGATTTTTCAAACGCTCTCGGGACGGCGAGAAGGTGGTAATCGAAACCATCCAGAGAGTTCCAGATGAGTGCACTCCGGAGAGTCAATAGAAAGTCGGAGGAGGCAGAGTGAAAGAAATAAGTCAGATATGTGCCTAGGTTGGGATATGAATAAATGAATCACATGACTCTTTAAGCGAGGTAAAGCGAAATCGGCCTAAATTGTCAGTACACAATTTAAATTATAATTTGGAGTTGGAACATAGAATATAGCAATAACACAAAAGGATAGGTTTTGTAACGAAAAAATCATCTCAACAGGAGGTTGAGAAAGACAAAAACCACATTATGTGGGAAAAAACCTCAAAGAATGGGGGTGAATGAACACGTAAAAACCAAAATCCAAATTCTACACCAAAGATTATGGTCAAAATGAAAAAGCATACAATAGCAAAATAAATACATTTTATATAAGTATTTTAATCAAAGCTGATACATAGATATAGAAATTAATAAATATTGTTTACATACATCACGTTCATATTCAAGATGAATACCTAAATCTAAATATAGTATACATTCATCGCGTGTGTGGTTAAGATAAATATATACAATATACCCGAAACTTTTGTTATGAACATATTTGGAGTGCCTTAAATGGAAGCTCTAAAGCGAAGTTTATGGAACTATTTTATGATCACTCCATGGTAAATATGCTGGACCCAAATGACGGGAAAATCTAAAATTTCTCGAATTATATCGATCGCCAAGGATTCAAGCTAAAGAAGGATAGAAAATTTTATAACTATCAGTGAAAACGAGAGATAGTAGGGCAGGAGATGGTTGACAAGTAGATTCGCTGTTTAAGGTATCAAAGAAAGATTAGAAAATAATATACCAGACACATCGATTTTGATTAACCATTGAAAGATGTAAGAAGAGCGAGGGACCGTGAAATGCATGATTCCTTTTCTTTTTACTCGTTTTCTCGCCTCTTCAACTTAAAAGAGAGAAAAATACTTGATGTGCTTGGGGGTTAAAATTATCAAATAAAGTTTACGTCCATGTTTATTCATTACAGTTCAACATTTTGAGTTGCAGTGGCGATTTTCGAAGGTATTATCTAGTCATTTGCCCGAAAATTACCCTATCGTCAGCGACATACATATTCAGTCGTCTCTTACTCCTGTTATTCAAAGACACACGAGTACTTGACCGATAATGATTAACTACATAACTAGATATATTCTATTCAGGTGCAGCAAACAACTTCTCGGTTGCGCTATCGGTAGGAAAACGTTTTATCAATAGAAACGAAACGTTGATATTTACCACTTCCAAAGCATAAACGACATTATGTTTTCTTTAGCAAAATTATTAAACGATGTCATTTTAAGGCCGAATATTTCAGTATTGTATAGGTTTCTAACGAAAAGGTACTATTCCAGGTTTCATGGAAGTTCTGACTCTGCGAAATTTATTGTTTTGTTCATTATGGACTGAATAAATAAATACCTTCATCGATAAATGTAGTGAATTAAGCATTTTCTAAAATTAACTAAGCATTTTTTAATAATGCAAAATTCCAAGGAAAATCGGAAATCAAAAGGGCTGAAAAGAGCGGGACTCGAGCTAGGATCTTCCCGTTGCAGGACGGATGCTCTAACTACTTAAACTGTTTCGTAGAACAATCAGAATTACTGTTGTGGCATTCGTATCAGAAAATATTCTTAAAGAAAGCTGACAGAAATTATGAGTATATACTGCGTAGTAACTCTGTATCCTGTTGATTGGATATCGATTGGTGACGGATATTTTGATTCACTGCCGAAACCTAATCTTTGGGTTAACATATCTTGAAGTAGTTTATTGCTTTTAGTATGACGTTCCGCCAAATTTCATTGAATATGATCAACTATCATAACGCGATTTTCAAATGTTACATGACTTACATGTAGCAATTTAGCTTTACTTTAGTTAGCAATTACATCGAGTCCATTTGAGTGCTGCCGCAGTCAAGGTTTTTATGGATTTGTTGTCGCGGAACTGTAAGTCTCTGTACATAATTTAGTGACGAAGACAGGCTAAACTGCCTAAGAGGCTTTACTTTGTTTTGCATCTATCATATTTAAATCCGTAGTATTGCAGGTATCGGAACACGCATGTTGTCCCATTATTGTTTTCAATTTAAAATAACGTTACAACACAGTTAAAGAATTATCTTCCAACCTCACTAGATAAAAAATGTTGAATACGGTATTTATTTGTGACAGCAACACAGTCCTTGTCATATTTAATAGTTATGAAGGAATAAGACAACTACAATTAATGTAAATAACTGAATGCACCTCAGAATTCAAATTTTCAGCCTATTAGGGAACAGTCAGCGACTTCTAAGATTTTTTGGAAACAGAAAATTCTTATGAAGGCACTTCAACTCAGTTCGTACTTCAGCCCTATGGCTTCGAAAGTAATGCATCAAACGAATAAGAGTTTCATTAGGACCAAAATTACATGAGCAAATCGTATAACAAAGGAAGGAGTGTCTGCCATCGGGTCTTTCACTGATGCGTTGAAAATTTTCCGAAGGCATCGATCAAAATAGAGGGAGATGGGGAGCGCGAATAAAAGCATTAAATAATGGAACGCCCGGAGCGGAGGTAAATGAAGATATTTGGCGGTAATAGGGCGGAGCGGGCTCCACTGCTATTTTCCCCTCGCTATTTTACGTGTGTGTGCGTACCAATTGGAAAATTTGCGCTTGTTCATCGCCGGGGGGGTCTTTCTAATTATGAGCAGGAATTTGGAGTGCAAACACTTTTCGTGAGCTTCGCCCTCTCCGTGACCCTCACCTTCATCCTTCTCTACTTCTCGTGCTCAATCCATTCCTAGCTCCCGTCGAACTTTATTCGAAGGGGAAGAGTAGAACTAAAGATTCATATACGCAAGTACTTATTTTGACTTATGAAACTGTTGTTAATGGAATGCTTACTTCCTCAACATAGTTGTCGAGAAATTATAACTGATCAAAATTATAACTCTGATCTGTGGTTTGCTGCTCAAACAATTAAATAGTAATTTAAGAATTTTACGTATCAAATTTACTTCCCGAAGTGAACATTATTACTAAAAAATAAAACCACACGCCTCATATGCTGAATCTTACATTCGATATTATTATTATTATTTACAATTTCCACATTACAAGCAGGTGCATGACTTGGTGGCAGTGAGCACGATTTTATAAAATATAATGACATTACAAACATAGTTAATATATGGAAGTCCATGAATTACATGAGTGATATGTGTTGATGGGAATCACATTTTATCAGCGTGAAATTTGCAACAGCAGGTATGATGTGGTATCACCATAGGGGGTCTAGCTGAAGGTTATCATACTGCACAATGCTTAAATATTATATAAGAAATGAAGAAGTCAATCCATGCAACGGAAAAAAGATTCAACTAAAATTCAAAATATATTCGATAGAATATTACGCTCCATTGTAATCACAGAAGAGACACTTCTAAATCAGCATCTACATATGTACCCAGTTAGCCGCCGTTCAGCGTGTGGTAGGGAGTAATGACTGTACTTCTCTGATCGATTACTATCGCGTATGTTATGCGAAAAAATAAATTCTTGAAACTGCTACTTTAGCATCTATTCCAATAATTCTTCCATTGTCCTCCTCCTTAAGTATTTTAATCTCTTTTCTTTACATTCTCCTCTCTTTACTTTGTAGCCTCCCTCTTTTATCCCAGTGGCTATTTGCAAAGGGTGTCAGGAAGGAGAGAAAAACCTTTCCAAATGAGAACCTGACCCGATTAGAGACTGAATCAAAAAGAGCCACTAATTTTCCAATTCCCTTTGTGTTAGGGGAGCTTTCTAATTTTTATTTAACCTTCACCTCTCTCTTTGCTCGGGATAGCTCCATGGGTTGCTTCGTCCTGTTGGCAACGCCATTTTACCCTTTTAATTCATTTATTCTTGTTTCTTCCGATGGGTTAAAATGCAATTTGGTCATGCTCTCTCTCCGTGTCACTTTCTTTGCTATGTTAAATCAACGTCAATTGGTATACAACTTGGGCAGCTACGATTGATTAACTGCTGGAGTAGCGCATCCACTGTATTTTCTTCAAACTCTGGGATAAAATTGAATACTCATTCCGGTAGAATTTGGCTCCGTTTCCGGCAAAAGTTTATCACAACTTTTTATCTCTGATGTTTACCCGAAAAAAGGTAAAAGTAAATAAATCATTGGAAAATTTTGTGTTTCAAGAGCCCAAGGGGATAACGTAAGCGAATTACTCAGTGAAAATGGACGGTAATGAGTTGTTAACGGATCATCAAGTGCTTCAATGTTTATCTCGACATCATATGGTTCGAAAAACGGGTAGCTGCTTAATGAAATTGATTTAGTAATTTGCTGCGAAAACACTGAAATGGAATACATTTTAAATGTTTTTCTTTAATTCTCTTTAGAGAGATAGTATAAAGAGAACACACTGCTTCAAACGCTTTCAGAATTCAGTTAAGTACCTACATCTAAAAACTTGACAATATGTGTAATATGTTATTTTACTCTGTAAGTTTTACGACCAATGATAGATTTTCTGTTCGCCAGATGTAAAACTTCATTTAATGGCTGTTACTATTCCTTCCAAAGGCTTTTTGAAGTATATCTCACTGTCCATCAAATAAAAGAAATCCACGGGATTATGCGTTGCGGCTTCCTGTGGAATTTTTCTTCTCGTCGGCATCAAATTTCAATTTGATCGTGAAAATAATTCAATTAATAATAAGTTGCTGTGGAAAAAGTAAATATCTGTCTAAAATATAGTTTAATTGCTTTAACTGGAGTAACCAAGATGGATAAAGTATTTTCTTGTGCGGGAAATACTTTTATTTAAAGCAATAACTTTCAAGGAAGTCGGACTTGTTTCAAACGCTTTAAAAAGAGATGACACTTTTTACTTGTGAAGATATGTTTACCTCTTTTAAAATTTTTCTGAATCTGCTGGAAGATACAATATACATTTATAAACTTCATATGCTTACATGAGGATGATTCGAAACGGCCATTGCGGAAGCTAATCCTTTATCGAAAGCATTTTGTTTTGCAATAAGACCTTTAATGGCATAGAAATTAAATCTTTAGACCTTTTTCTCTGAGGGTCTTATTATTTAGTTACAACGTTAACTCGAACTGGATTAAGTTTTCCATAAGTAATAATTGATACTTCCGACTCTCTTTGTCTCTCTTCAGTGTCTTTATCCATCATAAAATGAGAATGAAACAAACCAAAAGCGAGAATAGGATCCAATTTAAAAGGTCAACAATGTGCGTGTGATGCCACTTTTTTCCTGAACGTCGCCATTAAAGAAGTTTTTTCCGTCATTTCTAACGTTGTTCGCAATAGATGGAAGAGAAACATGAACAGAGGTGATAGGACGCAAAAAATCTCTCAGGAATCCAAGAGGACGGTTTGATCGAGGGAAATAAAAAGTTGGAATCGTATCAAGAGAACTTGAAAAAAGTTTTCCAATAAGGTTCGGATAGAAAATAAAAATTATTAGCATTGGAGCGAGTTTATGCCCCGAAACCCATTTCACGAGGAGTCATCATTCTCTTTTTACCTTTCTTCCTATTTCTGGCTACCCAATTTACCTTCTTCCCTCCCCAAACTCCTTCCAATTTAATCTTTCAATCCATTACTTTTTCCTCCCTCTTTTTAATCTGTCTCCTTTTTTTCTCTTCCCCGTTTCTACTTGTCCTACCTTTCGCTACTTCACGCATCCCTAGCTTACGTGCAAGGTAAATACATAACACATAAGTAGATGAGCGACTGGGTAAGAATCCTCAGCTTTGTCATTGCACCATTATGTAAAATAATGTCATTTTAAAATTCTGATTAACTTTGTGTTGTTATTATTATATTATCTACAATATGTTACATTCATATAAACCTATAATACGCTAATGTATACTTTAAAACAATTATCGAGATTAATAACAAACCTATGAACCAAAATTATGAAGCTATGAACTATGACGATTCCCATGAAATTCATTCTAGGTTTTCTTGTCTACTTTTTCTTCTAAAGTAAATTTGCCGTTATGATACGCTATATTCGTATATACGTATAGGTATATTATATTCTTGCTATTATTCAGTATTTGAATAGTTGATCAAAATTAGGTTCTAATTTACTGCTATAATTACATATCATGTATAGCTGATGTAATAATATTCTATGGGCAAGATAAGTCTTGGAATGAGGAAGCTGGAGGAATCTATTTCACAATTCATATTTTCAAAGATCATCGAAATAACATCTCATGAATATTATCAACGAATGAATCACTTCTATCAGTCTCCCTATATGCACCATAACTTAAATTAAATTGTTATTTTTCCTAAAAATTCCTCCGAATGCATAAATATTTGAATTGTTATGTACGGCAATACTTGCTGCAGAATCAATTTCGGAAAACTACGTAGTCGTAGCTGAATTAAATTTCCAAATATTTTGTTAATGACGGAAAATATGGGGGCAAGTAAAAATAGCTACGGTGATGAAGCTTAAGAAGAAGGAGAGTTTGGGTTAGATTGATCTCCATCTGCTCACTAAGAATTTGAGCTTCCTGGTAATTATCCTTAATTAATCGGATCTCTCCAAAGTCGACCCAATCTCCGCCTCATTCCCGCGGAATTCTCCTCCACCTGCATTAATTAACATTATGCTATTTTTAGGTCATTCAAACGCGTCATTTCTGCGATCCGGTCGATCGTCTGTGAAGGCTTACATATCTTCTCCATTCCACTGCTTAGTTTTCGGACTTCTCTGCTTAAAGATTTTCACATGTTCACTTAGAGAAAAATTTTAGTCAAACTCCTTTCCTATAAACCCTATTACCTTGATTCTTCATTAAAATACAAACAACATGCCAAACTTATACAAATCTTGGGTATTAACTTCCATGAAAGGGTTTCGCTACCATGTTTTCTTTAATTAATCCCAATATATGTCATCCTGTATTTTATTTCTCTCAGAAAAGGCTGTTTTACTAATTATGTGAACAGCTTAAATATAGCCTCTCAATTTTAACTTAAATATAGGTCCTGCCTTGGTTCAGGGTAGAGAAAAACAATTATCATTCGCTTACTTATGTTTGTCTTGTTTGTGGATGTGATGATTTTAAAGTTACTAAGGTACGAGTGATGCTGAATAAAGACATTAATTACGTTTTTTCCTTATAGAATGTTACGTGTTACTCGTAAACTCATTGTGCTTCACTTTCGTGAACTAGTTCCGCTCATAGCATTCTGCCTCCGTGAGAAAAGCAAGAGCAAATAACTTCATTCAACATTGCATAGTAAGCCTCATTTCCCCCACATAGCTCTTTGTAGCTAAAACCAGAGGGGATAAGGTTCCAACCGGCCCTCGGGCTTAATACTTTACAGACATAGCTTACTAACTAAAACATCAATATAGCTTTTTAAATAAATACTTAAATATGGCTTAATGGACTTAGTTACTGAATTAACAGTAATCATCAATGTTCGTGGAAAATTTTTGTGGAACAATCTCTCAAGTCAGTCCCCTCTGACTCACTGGAATATGCAGTGAATATTTTGGATCCGATGGATGCCATATGACGTGTACGCGAACTCGAGAAAGTGCAGCGCAAGGCAATAACATTTTGATAAAAATGTTACGATAAAAAAGTAAGCTTTACGAAAATGCTCTCAAAATCAGGTTGCAAATTCTTGGGAAAGAAAGGAGATTAGGATGCGATTGGTTGATAAATTCAGAGAAAGTATATTTGCATAAGAATCGGTATTACGGGACCCCCTGCTATTTATGCCGATCCGATAATGAGCGTTTAATTAGAGAAATATTTGCGAGGACAAGTCGTTTGAAGGACTCATTCTTTCTGTGAACGTTACGCGATAACAATAAGATTAAGAAGTAGCTCAAACAAGAAGGTGTTTACACCCTCTCCAACCCGCACTTCGGCGTGTGGTACGGGACGTATTAATGTAGATGGGTATCAATACCAAATAAAATTATCAATCAATAAATTGCATTAATTTCCCAAATAAGTAGCATAATATTAGTGAAACTGGAATCCAAACCAAAGAATACTGTGATTGTACAAGTATATATGCCAACAATAGGAGAAGAGTATGATGTAGTTGAGAACATTTACGAAGTTTTAAATAATACGGTGAAATGTGCCAAAGGAGACGAAAACCTTGTAATCATGGGAGATTGGAATGCCCGCGTTGGAGAATGAACAGAAGGAGGAATAGTGGGAAAATATGGTCTTGGAAGAAGGAATGAGAGAGGCGACTGGCTAATAGAATTCTATTCGAGGCATAAACTGGTAATAACCAACACACTCTTCCAACACTATAATCGAAGAATATATACATGGAAAGCTCCTGGAGATGTTAGAAGACAGCAAATTGACTATATTTTGGTAAAAGAACGTTTCAGAAACCAAGTTAAGGGCTTCAGAAGTTAACCTTCAGCAGACATTGACAGCGACCACAATCTAGTAATGATGAAAGGCCATCTTACATTTAAACATATAAAGAAAAAGAATAGGACTATTTGGGACATAAATAAACCGAAAAACAAAAATATCGAAAACGACAACGTATGCTAAAGAAACAGACAAAATATTATTGAATAACCAACCACCCGGAATATTAGTAAAGGTGGAGACAAATAAGTTTACCATACACAAAGCGGCAGAAATTGTTTGCGGCAAAACAGTAAGAAAAAATAGAAAAGAATGGATAACGACAGACATGATCAGTCTTATGGAAGATCGAATACAGTACAAAAATGTGACTATTTACCAAAGTCAAGGAAACTACAGGAGGCTAAGGAACCTGATCAACAGAGAAGTTTGAAATCTGAAAGAAAACTTTATAAACGAAATATGTAAGGAAATAGAAGATGACATGAAGAAAGGAAAGGCAGATTCAACATACACAAAAGTCAACAAATATTTTAAAAAGCGAAAAATAGCAACTTTAAGTACTATTGAATTAAAAACGGAGTTTTACTGTTTGGAGTAGACGTAAATAAAAGATGGAAAGAATACATAGATGAAATGTATGAAGGAGTATCTTTATCTGCAGAATGCCATAGGAAGTGAGGATGAAATAGAAGAAAATGATAAAGGAGACAATATCTTGCAGGAGGAATTTGAAAAAGCTCTTAAGGAACTACGAGATAAAAAAAGCAGCCGGTTTTTATGAAATTCTTGCTGAACTGCTTAAGAAAGCTGGAGACGGAATCAAAAGCAAACTCTTACAGCTTATCGGAGACATTTATGACACTGGAGAAATCCTCAAAGATTTCCAAAAGAGTATAATAATTCCTGTACCTAAAAAGTCAGCAGCCAGGAAATGTGAACAGCTTTTGTCACACGCTTCTAAGATCCTGATTAAGATTATACTAAGAAGAGCTGAGAAAAATATAGAAGAGTTAAGAACCTGAAAACTAGTTTGGCTTCAGACAAGGAATGGGAACCAGAGAGGCCATACTGGCTCTAAGTTTAGTGATCGATAAACAGATGAGGAAAAACAAGCCAACTTATCTTTTACTCATTGACCTTAAGAAGGCATTCAATAATGTCAACTGGCATGTGATGTTTAAAATACTAAAGAAATCAGGATTAAAATTTAGGGATAGGAGAGTATACACAAGGACGAGTTGACTGTGATCAGGGGTCCATAAGAAAAGGCGTAAGCAAGGGGTGTCATCTCTCTCCTATATTGTTTAACGCATACGTTCACATTCCATGTCAAGTGGACCAACGGTCCCCGCTTGACCATCACCGATTTCAATGAAATTTTGTGTGAACAATACCTCATATCTTCTATGAACATTTCCCAATCCATCGATGAAATATTTGCTGAGATATAGTCATTTGTTTGACCCCCTACCGCAGCCTTCTACAGTTAGACATCGATTTTAGCAAGTTTGAGACACGTTATCTCACGCAGTATTCCGTTGAGCAAAACAAAACTTGGTATTCTTATACAACCTGTGTTGCTCTATTACACAAGATAATAACAAATCTTTTATGAGCGAAATCTGCGAAGAACATTTGAAGCAAAATCGGCCCAAAAATTATGGCTCTAAAAAGAATTAAAGTTTGGCATTTTATATCTTTTGAAATAAACATAAGATAAACACGAAACTTTGTGCCTTATAACTACTGTATACAAAGTGTTGGAATAAAAAGTTTCATTTTCTTTATATCGCCCGTTAGTTTAAAAATTGAGTGCAAATATTGTGATTTTCGTTACGACGCCGAAAAT